>JASSRZ010000060.1:2887784-2920218 GCA_032164315.1 Malacoctenus gilli
ATGGTCACGATATGGTGGCAGCACCCAGTGCAGAAAAATAAAATAAAATAAAATAAAATAAAATAAAATAAAATAAAATAAAATAATTGGTTACAAATAAGTACAATTCTTAAAAAGTTATAGAAAAACATACAACTGGAAGTTTTTTAGGGTTTTTTCAGTTCTTGTCTAATGTGTTGCTTGAACAGATGGAGTTTGTCACTTTTCTGTCCCATCACCTCTTCTACAGCACACAAACTGTGCAAGTCTTGAACCTGCCATCTACTGGTCTTGAGTCCGATTGTGCCGGCGCTGACCGTTCCACGTGGGCTCTAACAGGCCAGTGTGCCGAGTTATTATCAGTTTGACATTTTACATTTGCACCTTTTCCGAGGGACTAAGGAGTATAAAATTGGCTCCGGCAAACATGTTTTTGATGAAAAAGTATCGGCCCTGGATCACACTTTTATTGACATAATAAGGTGACGTTATTACCTTAATGTGGAAAAAGAAAAGAAAGTCAGCAGCGACTCGACGCGCGGGTCACTGCACAAGCGCCTTATTACAGTTTCATAAAAACGCGCAGATTCCTCTTAACACTGGAGGTCTGTTGGCTGAGCAAACGCAGGATGTGGATGCAAACTCTGCTCTCTGGACTTAATATCCTGCTCTTTGTATGCTCACCACCCAATAATACTACATGCACTGGAGCAGCTTGTCAGAGACAATAAAATACGCCCACTACCATTTGTTGTTCCAGTCTGAGAAGGAACACAAATTAATTAATGTCATTTTCAGACTTTTTGGTGACGTGTTGTTGGCGACAACTTCATACAGAGGTCAGTTGTTCATACTCGCAACCTGGTATTAACTCTTAATCAGTTTCTGATGGAAAAACAGTGATGTTTCTCTCGCCTTGTCTCTCCGAAGGCATTTTGGTTTCTCTATCGCTTGCATGACTCAGGTAGATGAATCCTCCATTCTGCCACTGGCTGCAGCGTGCGTGTGTGTTTCGGCTCGAGTGTGCTATCTGACACGTTCCTCGCCAAAACGCCCTCCAAAAAATTCAGAGCGGGCTCCGAGCTATGCTAACCAACAAGCTCCGTCACTCGTGGTGTGAAACCGTCGGCAAATATAACTGCTGAACCTCGACAATGCTCCCACTGTATTGTACTTTTTTTTCTTTTTCAGTCCGAGGGAGAACAAGACACACTGGAGCCTTTTCATATTTAAAGCACGGCGCCATCCCATTTTACCCCCTGTGAATACCTGAATGATCTGGGCCGCATTGAAACTTTCTGAACCAATTCTATTGTATTGTGATCTCTCCGGCGCTCCGTGCAAAGCCCAGAGGGAGGAGGCAGAACAAGGCATCGGCGGTCTCGAAATAGCAACTCGCCAGAGGGAGTTGGAGAGGAAAAGGGGGGGGGGGGCTCGCTGAACCACGCCGCCACAGCGCTGGACTCTTCTTGCTCGGCGCTGTTGAGTCACTCCTTGTTGATGTTTCTCTCCGCCGTTCAAAGTGGAGGATGCCGTGACATATTACCTCTCGGGCAGCACTACAAAGGGTTGCCTAAGAGTGGCCTGGCTGGCTGCCCGCCCGTCATCCTGCCGACTTTTTACACATTCTTGACGGATGTTTGCGCTCCTCTCCCGAGGCCGTTGGGAGTTGGGGGCGCTCGTGTACAGTCAGGAGGGGACGATGACTGACACATCCACACGACAGCGTGCGGCAGACGAGACGCACGCAGACACTGAGGAGACGCGATATTTTCCTCTTGTTTCTTTTACACGAATTCACAGCTTATTTTGGAATTGCAGACGTGATTTTTACACTTATACTTACTAACTTTCGCGCTTTCACGCACAAAACAAGAGTCACACTTCCTTGTCCCCCCCCCCACTCCAACACGATCACAGTGGGAGCGGCAGCCACTTCCTGCGCCGGCGTTCGTGAACGATAATAATCGCTTTTTAATCGTCCGCGTTCGTGTGTCTTACGGTTTCCTCCGGTTTAAGTATGATGTGCAAAACCCCTGTTGCTCATTTAGAAATATTTCACAATTCAGTATTTTTCAAGCAGCACTTGGGGGAAAAGTAGGAAAAAAAAAAAGTGGTCCATGTGAATTTTCCACACCGAGCAGACAAAAATACCTGAAGCCTCACCGGAAAATTGCCAACATTGTGCAAACTACATCACCGCTGAATGCCAATTAGCAAGAGTTTCCAGCGACAAAAGAGGGCTTTGCAATCACGCCGCTTGAATGTGCGAGTTCAGCGGTGGCCAAATTACCTGCTTTCACGTTTCAAAAGCGGCGTCGGTCGGGGGAAAAGTTGCACATTTATTATGTTTTCAGTGAGAATAAAGTGCAACAACAAAGCAAGATGAAAAAAATAAAAAAAACCTGACTCGGAGCCATAATTCTCGCACCACACAACCACTCATACGTCTACCTTTTTCTTATTTTATTCCCTGGCACGACATGCAACAAGCGCCGGGAGTCAGAGCCGTAGATGCGGTCGATACGCACCTTCTTCTTAGATTTAAGAGACAACTCCATCCTGGCTTGGAGGAAGAAGACGGAGCCTCGAGTCGACGCGCCTGCATCCTTTCCCTATGCAAACGCGGAGATTCGTGCCCAAAAGTTAGAACCGGGGGGCAACTTTATGGCGGCGACCATTTTTCCTCCTTCTCACATCACAACTTGCAAATTCTGTGCACTCACAGTTATGTGTTCAGCCTCTGTAAGTGTGAATAAATAGCTAATGCCAAGTGCGACGTCTCCAGTCTAGGTGTAAATAGGAGTCCTTTGACAGGTAAATAGTGAGGCGGTTAAATCGCAGCTCTTCCGTTGCTTCATTATCGTGCTCGCATCTACGCGCTGTCAGAGAACCAAGTACAATACGAGTCCACTTGTGTCCTCTGAGGTACAATCGCCTCTAATCTTCCCCCACAGGACCAATTATCGGACCTTGAGCTAATTACGTGCACATTTGTGGAGGTTCGAATGCTGCACATCTGTTCTCTGAGCTAAAACTGTTGCCGCACAAGCTTGACTTTTATTTTGAAGGCTCCAAACTTTATGTTCTCTAATCACTGAATCAATCCCGAAAATCTCAAAGGAAAAAGAAATACGTTTGATTTCAGTTCGTTTTTTTTCTCCTGTGTCGCTGTGATTATGTTGCACCTCAACTCCAAACTCCATCTCCACCCCGCATTCATTTCGAAAACTCCAACTCCAGATGAGAGAACTTTTCAGCTCGTGAGAGCGGTTCGGTGAACGAATGAAAAGGTGAGGAGACAGACTCGCACCACCTGAATTTCATGATGCTCGCTGAATCTTTCTCCTGATGTACCGCGAAGGGGTTTTTCTTTATTTTTAGACGTGCCGCCACAGAGAGATGAGACCGCGTCCCGTTTTCTCACCTCACATCATCTCTGTGTGAACAAAGTCATTTCTAGACTAAATCAGCTTCATATAAACAGAGCAGATTATTATCTATATTTAGATTGAATAAATATAGATTATTAGTACTGATTCTGTAAAATTAGAGCCAATAACACGACAGAGATTTTTAACTGAAGGACAAGAGTGACCTCAGCGATTGTTTTTGCCTCCCAAGAGGGCAGTTTTACCGTTTTTTGCCAACCAGGAGGGTTGTTTAGTGCCTATTTTTTAACAGTTCGGCGATGAGGAAGATGACACGAACTTCTGTACAACAATGCGACATTTCAGACCTAATCTGACCCCATCCAACCCCACCGCACGCTCCCACCGAGCTAACTGAAGATACACAGAAGTATTGCAGTTTTTCTGAGCACTGTTCGGCTGCCGGGAGTAAACAGCAAGTCTTCCGCGAGTTGAAATCTAAGTGCTTAGCAGCCTCAGTCGCCGAGCGGAGTTTCTGTGATCACTTGGTGTACTGAGGTAATTATTTTGAACAGCAGCATTTGTCAGAGCACATTTTCTTTGTACTGGCGGTGATAAATGCAGAGAAAGCACTCCACAGGCCAAAATGAATGGGAACAAAACACTCACACATACATATATATGTGCGTGTGTGTGTGCGTTTGTGAGTGTGTCTTTTCATCCCATTCATTACTGCATGTGCTCTTTTCCTGCACATAAAAAATTAACTATGTAATGACCATTACATGGATTGGATGGAGCGGCTCGCTCGGTAAAAGCCCCGCTGGCAAAAAGGTGTTAAATCAACGAGGAAGAAACAACCGGAGGTATTTCCTGCTTCAGCATTACGGCCAGTCGGTCCAACCGCCCCCCCCCCCATCCCACCCCCATCCTGACATCAGTGGACACTGCAAGTGTAATTCTGTCGAGGCGGAGCATAATTGCAACTCCATCGCACGCTGTGTCAAAGCATTACCATAAACATTAACCAGTCCAACACGTAAATACGGACGCGCCGCATCGTGTTTTATGTTTATGTAAAAGGGAGGCATTAATTCAGCAGACGGGGCAATCATCTCACTTTTTCATTTTCTCATCCCACATTTCATTAAAGCTTCTCGGCTGTCTGAGGGGGAAGCCGGCGAAACGAGCGAAAAGTTGAAGACAGAGAGATGGAAATCTTTCAGGACTCTGACACCGCAGTCCTTCTGCAGTTCAGCCATGACCCTACGTTTGTGTTAAATTGATCAAATTCAAAGAGATTTTGCCAGAAAATGAGTTTTTTTTCTTCTTCTTCTTCTTTCCACAGCAAAACACGGGAAGATGCATCATGTCTGACCGCAACTCGTCTCAATCTGTATCAGTCCTGGCGTGGGAGTGTGAGTCACTCCTTTTGAACATCTCAGTTTCCAAACACCTCGTTTTCACTGATGAGGCCTTTGTAACGGCATCGAGTGCTTTCCCCCCCTCGCATCGCTTTCGACCACTCATCCACTCGAGAAGAGAGATCGATGCTACACAGAACTACGATAATGATTTTCAGGGATGATTTTTTTTTTTGGAGCCTTGATCTTCATGGATGTGATGGTAAACGCCGTCTCGCAATCACCTACGTGCTCGTTTCCACTTTGTGTCTGGATATTCCAACCGCCTCGGGCCGCCGAGCTATTATTGTTACTTCTCGTGAGCTCTTGTTTGATCCAGAGGAGTCAAACCGGTTGTAGCGGGGAGAGCGATCCCTCCAAGAAACGATGGTGTTTTACTCGTTTCATGATCAAGCCACTTACAGTCACTTGATCTCGCCGAGAATCGCAGTTCAGCGCCAAGAGATAACGCACTCCTAAAATTGGGGGGCGGGGCTTCTCTGACCTCACATGACTGCGTGATTATCCAAAGCAACGGGTGCTGAGAAATCATTTCAGCTCGGTTGAACGTCTGTGCGTGAAACATATTAGATTTTTGACACTTTTGAGTCAAATTTATGTCAATTTTTTTTGTGCAAGAATGTAAAATCTTAACACAAGATTTGGATGAATAAATACAGCTGAAAAAAATGTGAATTTCTGCCTTTTTCTCTGCCCTTATAACCGAAACTGAATCCAATGTTTGATTAAGTAATTCTTGATATGATTTAATTATTCTCCCATTCAAAATTTCTAACAGCTCCATTTTCTATGAACAAAACACACTGTAAACAAAAAGAAAATGCTTCTGAGGAGAATGAAATTAGAAACATCTCTTTGTGTGATGCTGTACAATCAAAAAAAGCAAGATTTCTGGATGAATTCTGATCCAAAATGCCTCTACAAAGTAAAAATGACCATGCGAGAACACTAATAACAGCAAAAACATCTTTCTAAGCAACACACTGACATCACCACTTGTCTTCTGTTTTCCTCTAATCAGTTTCAAGATTGACACAGTCGTTCTTTAAACTCATGCATCTTTTTCGTCATGTCACACTGCATAAAATTAGCAGGTTTCCTTTCGTACATGTAGGTACTGTGACTTCTGAGGACTCTAATCAGCCGAAGGCTGGAGATGTTGCACCCCTGCTGCACCTGTGCACCACCTCCTCTCTGCTTCACTCCGAGCCGGAGTTTGATTTTTATCCGTCGATAGAGGGCGCTCGTAAGTCAGGATAAACCCACTGCTGGAATTCAGACAGCCGTCTGAGACCAATGCAGCTGCTGAGACTGGCTTCCTCCCTTCCTCTTCCTCCCCCCTCCTCCTCCTCTCCCCGCTGCCCCTCGCTCCTTCACTCACTCATTACATCCACTCACTGTATAATTTCGCGTAAACACAGACAGCGCCGCACTGTCCCTATGATCCAACAAGGGGAGGTTGGGTGGGGTCCGGATTCAAAGTTTAGACACCTCTCACGACCCCCTCAATTTAGAGGGGGGGACTTGACGAGGCAGTACTGTTGGAGCAGCGGGTTTTGCACCTGAAACGCTGGCGCAAAAAAAAATGTCCCAAATCCACCTGTTTTGGCGCTGCGCGCCCCCGGGGGGTAATTCATGCAGGAAACGCGCGCCCGGCAGCATGACACGAATGTTTCTTAACCCAAAATGCATTTGAATGGCATGTGTGGCGGAACTGACACATGCAGCAATCCCACACAAGCAAGCAGGGGGGGTTGCGCAGTGGTCGAGGACCAAACGCCTCCTGCAAGAACACACTCCGGACCGGCGGCGCAGTCGACGCTGCGTCGGGGAATTTTTTTATACTATTAATCCTCTTTATGCAAATTGCTTCACTGCTGATGCCTGGATGCTGAGTGGACTGACAGATAGGGGCGGAAAAAAAGACACCGAGCCCTCGCCGCGCCGCCGGAGAGCGCAGCCACCGGCGACCACACGCATTCGTATTAGTAACCGCAGGGAGACCACAGCACTGCGCGCACAGCCAGCCCCTCTTGTCCCGTCTCGCCTGTCCTGCTGCGGCTGCTGTCCCTGACAGACGTTTGGGGCTTTTTCGCGTCGAATCGCCCAAACCAGGTAACTTGTGTCAGGCTCGGGGCGCGCAAAAGTTACGCTCTGGACGTGCACGCAAGGAGTCTCTCGCGGCGCCGCGCCGCATATGCAACAGAATATAGTAATGACGTTATCAAATAACGCGCCTGATCCCGTTCAAACATCCGAAATAGTTGGTTATTCTGCACACCATGAAACACCATGAAGACGGAGAGTCCGGGATGTGATCACATAGTACCGAGACGCGTCTTGAGAAGCACTTGTCAGGACCACACAGATTAACGCTCGTCCCTCCTCTGGCACCCCTTTTTTTTTGCTCAAATATTGTCTGCTGGCCTCTGGACCTGGCGATCGAGACCAAGTCCGACCCTGTTTACGTGCGCTGCTCGGGGAGAAGAAACCGGGAGGGGGGGCGGAGAAAGACAGAGGGAGGGAAGGAGGGTGGTAGAGAGAGCGAGAGAGAGAGAGAGGGTGAGAGAGAGAGAGAGAGCGAGAGAGGGAGAGAAGGGAAGAGAGAGACTGCAATATCATTTGTGAATCCCTCTCACAGTGCTGCAGATAGGGGCTGCCAACACATGCGGCGCGTCTGCAGGTGAGGAAACAGGCTGAATGTGCTGGACACAGAGAGGGATCCAACCAACGTCTCCTAAATACTCGGATATACATTTTTTTCTTTCATTTTTCACCCTTCTTTATTTTTGATACATCCCTGCTTTCTCCAGCGGCTCGCGCAACCGTAGAGTTGGCTCGTTCCAACAGCAAAACCCGGAGATTTGTCCCTGTTCTGCCGGGTTTCAAGTGACTTGGAGGAAAAAACAGAGCAGACAGGTAATTCGCTTCGTATTCATTATCCTCAAGATCGGCGAGTTATCGAGCCTCGCGCAGGCGACCCGACGCTCCACTGTACGAGTTTTGGAAACTGCGCGGGCATTTAAACGATCCTCTGTCATACGTGGACATAACGTCGGACGGAGGAATAACGCAGCCTCACCCCCTTCGTAAAAAAGGGAGAATCCATAAACTGTGAGTATATCTAGAAAATAAAGCAACCAGGAAGCGACATGGACTGAAACACTTTCTGGTGATGCTCGGACTATAATTTTTCTCCGGCTTTTACGCGCATGACATTCAAATATTTGGAGCGGCGTCCGGAGCGCACCGGAGCATCTGAGATGTGCGCGTGAAATCAGTGCATTTTTTCCCCCTTTCTTCCTGCAAGGAAAGAGCGGCTGACATCCAGGACTGAAGGAGGGAGAAAGGAGGAGGAGGAGGAGGAGAAGAGGGAAAAAAGCCCGAGTACTTGCTGCTTTTTCACTGCAGCGGGAGCGAGAGGAAGTCGTCCGGAGGATGAAGTCTCGCATCTCGCAGCGGCGGGCTGAATGAAAACGATCGCTCCCTTTTCACACACGGACGCTTTGTTTTTTTGATATTTTTATAAGATAAACTTTTCTCTTTTTTCACTCATAAGTGGACATTAACCAGGCGGGGAACAATGAGGACTACTGGTGCAGTGGACTATTTGTACTATTGCATGCTCATCCTGCAGCTCGTGCATCAGCCCGCTGCCAAGCAAGTGCTCCGGTACCGCTTGGCCGAGGAGGGACCCGCCGACGTGCGAGTGGGCAACGTCGCCGCCGACCTGGGCATCGTCGCCGGGTCCGGCGAGGTGACGTTCACGCTGGAGTCGGGCTCCGATTTTTTCAAAATAGACAACATCACAGGTGAGCTCACCACCAACGAGAGGCGGATAGACCGGGAAAAGCTGCAACAGTGCCAGATGATCTTCGACGAGAACGAGTGCTTTATAGATTTCGAGGTGTCAGTGATAGGACCAGCCCAGAGCTGGGTCGATCTCTTTGAGGGGAAAGTCATCATCTTAGATATTAACGATAACACCCCGTCCTTCCCCTCCCCGGTGCTCACGCTGTCTGTGGAGGAAAACAGACCCATTGGAACCCTTTATCTGCTGCCCACAGCCACCGACAGAGATTTCGGCAGGAATGGAATAGAGCGATACGAGCTCATCCAGGACAACGGGGAGAACTCGAGGCGCCTGGGCTCCTCTGGGGATTCGTACTCGGGGAAGAGGAGATTTGAGGAGGGGGCGAGCAGGAGCAGCGTCTTTGAACTGCAAGTTGCTGACACCACCGACGGAGAGAAGCAGCCTCAGCTCATCATTAAAGGGGCCCTCGACCGGGAGCAGAGAGACTCCTATGAGCTCACGCTGCGTGTCAGGGATGGAGGTGATCCCCCGCGCTCCTCCCAGGCCATCCTGAGGGTGATGATCACCGACGTCAACGACAACAGCCCTCGCTTCGAGAAGAGCGTCTATGAGGCCGACCTGCCGGAGAACAGCTCCCCCGGCGCCCCCATCCTCCAGCTGAAAGCGGCTGACGCGGACGTGGGGGTGAACGGTCAGATAGAGTACGTGTTTGGAGCCGCCACGGAGTCAGTCAGGAGGCTGCTGAGGTTGGACGAGAGCACGGGGTGGCTGAGTGTGCTGCACCGCATTGACCGCGAAGAAGTGAGCCAACTGAGGTTCACGGTAATGGCCCGCGACCGAGGCCAGCCGCCCAAAATCGACAAGGCCACGGTGGTGTTAAACATCAAGGACGAGAACGACAACGTCCCGGCGATCGAGATACGCAAGATCGGACGCATTTTCCTCAAAGACGGGATTGCGAACGTGGCTGAAGACGTGGTGGTGGACACACCCATTGCCTTAGTCCAAGTGTCGGACCGCGACCAGGGGGAGAACGGCATCGTGACCTGCACGGTGGTGGGGGACGTGCCCTTCCAGCTCAAGCCGGCCAGCGAGATGGAGGGCGAGCAGAACAAGAAGAAATACTTCCTGCACACGTCGGCGACGCTGGACTACGAGGCTACGCAGGAATACAATGTGGTCATCGTGGCTGTGGACTCGGGAAGCCCCAGTCTGGCAAGTAATAACTCTCTTATCGTCAAAGTAGGAGACACTAATGACAACCCTCCTATCTTCAGTCAGAATGTAGTAGAAGTGTCTTTCCCTGAAAACAATGCCCCTGGTGAGAGGGTGACAACAGTGGCAGCCATCGACGCAGATAGTGGCAAGAACGCTGAAATAGCCTATTCCCTGGACTCATCAGTAAATGGGATTTTCTCTATCGATGCAGACAGTGGAGACATCCGAGTAAACACCATCCTGGATAGGGAGCAAACAGAGCGCTACGAATTCAAAGTGATAGCCAAAGATAAGGGCATAAACACCCTTCAGGGTTCTGCAACAGTGGTCGTCCTTGTGGCCGATAAGAATGACAATGAACCAAAGTTCATGCAGGATGTGTTCACCTTCTACGTCAAGGAAAACCTGGATCCAAACAGCCCGGTCGGCATGGTTACAGTAATTGATGCGGATAAGGAGCAAAACGCAGAAATGGGCCTTTTCATCGAGGAGGAGGAGGAGATTTTCTCCATCGAAAACGAGACCGGGACTATTTTCTCCACCCTGTCGTTCGACCGAGAGCAGAAGACGACTTACACGTTTCGTGTCAAAGCTGTTGACGGAGGTGACCCTCCCCGATCCGCCACCGCCACAGTCTCGCTCTTTGTTATGGATGAGAACGACAACCCGCCGACAGTCACCTTCCCGATAAACAGCTCCTACACCCTCCTCCCCCCCTCCAGCAACATCAGAACGGTCGTCAGGACCGTCATCGCCACGGATACGGACACGGGCATCAACGCAGACCTGAACTACAGCATCATTGGGGGGAACCCCTTCAAGCTGTTTGAGATCGATGGGGGCACGGGGGTCATTTCTCTGATGGCCAAGCTGGAGCCCAAGCACTACGGCCTCCACCGACTGGTGATCCAGGTCAACGACAGCGGGCAGCCGTCCCAGAGCACCACCACGCTGGTCCACGTGTACGTGAACGAGACCCTGTCCAACTCCACCATCGTGGAGGCCCAGGTGGCCCAGAGCCTGAGCACGTCGCTCAACACCAACATCGCCGGCGACCCCAACTACGACCTCAGCAAGCAGCGTTTGAGCATCGTGATCGGGGTGGTCTCCGGCATCATGACCGTCATCCTCATCATCCTGGTGGTCGTCATGGCGCGCTACTGCCGCCCCAAGAACAAGAACGGCTACGAGGCCGGCAAGAAGGACCACGAAGACTTCTTCACGCCGCAGCAGCACGACAAGTCCAAGAAGCCCAAGAAAGACAAGAAGAAGCAGAAGTCCAAACAGCCTCTCTACAGCAGCATAGTCACCGTGGAGGCGTCCAAGCCCAACGGGCAGCGCTACGATGGCGTCAACGAGAAGCTGTCGGACAGCCCCGGCATGGGCCGCTACCGCTCGGTCAACGGCGGGCCGGGGAGCCCCGATCTGGCCCGCCACTACAAGTCCAGTTCCCCGCTCCCCACCGTCCAGCTGCACCCGCAGTCGCCCACGGCTGGAAAAAAGCACCAGGCCGTTCAGGACCTGCCCCCTGCCAACACGTTTGTTGGCACCGGAGATAACATTTCCCTTGGATCTGACCACTGCTCCGAATACAGCAGTCAGACCATCAACAAGTACAACAAACAGGTAAGGAGACACATTCCAGTGTTCTTTTGTTTCCCTCCACTCCTCTTAAATGTCTTCTGCTTCTTCCTCTTAGTGTTCTCTCTGCCATAATGCTTTCTGACAGGGCTAGTCTCAGTAGTCTTGTTGCCTTTATGGTGCTAATGTGTGTCAAGTTAGCGGTATTGATCTGTTTTGGTTTGGAGTGCCATTCACATGTAATATTGAAAAGGAGCGAGGAAGAGTTCAGATTAGTTGAGGAGAGGGGGTGGTGGGGTGGGGGATGGTGGGTGGGGATCGTTCCCCACTCGAGCAAACGCGTCCAACTTTTTTTTTTCTTTCATCGCAGCATGTGTTGAAAGTGCCTTCTCCGTCAAGGGGGTGTCACAGGGCGCTAACCTTGGGAAATATGTGCTGGGGTCTTGTCGACAGCTCACATAAGGGTTTGGTTTGCAGTTATTTTATCCCCGAGGGGGGGAACGTGTGGCAGGGGCCCCGGCTGCACTCCACTCAACACCCCTCCCTCCCTCCCTCTCCCGTCCGCCCCCCTCTTTTAGCTGTGTCTCGCCCTGCCCTGCCCTCTGCCTGCGACAAGGCTACCTTTTCTAGGCGTGAAAAGAAAGAACAAAAGGGAGGGAGGTAGAAGTAGGTTGACGCAGCACCGACGTGGTTTGTGAGTCGTCTTTTTTTCCTCCTTTTTTTTACAGCCTCTGCTTGAGTAGGACCATCTGTCCAGGAGGTCATATTAACATTCTTGTGCGCTTTGAGGTCTGCATCAATTCACTGACCTGGCAGTGAAAATGGACGTTTTTATATCACCTCCCACATTGTGCCTCCGAGTCTTCCACTCTTTTTTTTCCCTCCTCGTTCTCCTTTTCATATAAATGTCTGCCATCTTGTTGCATTTTGCTTTTTCTTCTCCTCCTTCCTCGCTGCACCCACCCCCCCTCCGGCTCTTCCTCCCTCACCTCCTGCTTTCTTTTTTTCGCTTCACGTCTTCTGCATCCCTCAGTAACTCCTCTCTTCCAGGTAAAAAGTTGTAGGTGGCATAATTTGCGATTAAAATTCCGGGGAACGTCTGCTTTCACGGATCTCGTCTTCATATTCTTTCAGTTGGTCTTTTTTGCCGTTAGGTGCCGCAACAGCGTGAGGTAGAGTTAATACTTAATGACGCCAGCTGATTTTCAGGAAAAAAAGGGGACGTTATCGGTGTATTTTTCGCTCTTTCTTTATGGAAGTCTAATGCATTATTGATTTGTGTTTTACTTGGTGTCAGCAGTCCTGTTTTAGATTTTTTCGAGTGGCGGCTCGCTCGGTTTTTCCCTTTTCTCTTAACGTCTCGACTTTGTTGTCGCTTGTACACTTGATGCATGCTGTCGCTTTCCTCCCTGAGAAGGTTTTACAGCCACTCCTGCTGCCTCTTTCTCTCCTTTTCTTTTTTAATCTCCACTCTCAACTCTTCACCCCCCCCCCCCTTTCTCTCTTTCCCTCCCCTCCTCTCAAATGATCTCAGCCCCCCCCTTTTTCCCCCTTCCCTTCCTCTGCTGTGTCTCTAACAGTGTCTAATATGGTGTATTCACTGAGCTGCTTCCCAGAGTGTGAGGAGTGCTGTTGCTTTCGGATGTCTCCTGCATAATTAAAAGGGCACTCTATTTGCTGCTGCGGCAGCAGCATGTATTGTGTGTCACTATGCTCCCACTTATATAATTATTTATTTACTCCCCGCGTTAATGCTGCGGTAACTTTTTTATGGACTGTGCGTTTGTTAGACGGCACACGACTCCGACTGAGTTCTCGCTCCACGCAAGTGTTTTAACGCTGATTTATCGAAGGAAAAAAGGCCGAGGGAGGAGTCGAGAGATCTGCCGGGAAACATCATCCATGTTTACTGTGTGATGGAGCCTGTTAGGGACTTAATATACAATCGCCAGCAGGTATTCAAATTGCCTTTTTTTCTGCCCTTTGGGCTCAGTAAATACTTACTGTTGATGAGATTCAGCCGGGGTGAAGAGGCCATAATTTAATGACCACATGAGAGATCTAATTGAGGAGAAGGTGTGTGTTCATGTGCTCCAATTATGGCATTAAACAGCTCCCTCTGTATTAGATTAAGCAGCGGAGCGGTCATGCTCCTTTTTTTTTTAAAGGGAGACGGGATCTAAAAATATTCTGTTGACTGCTGAGTGCCACTACAGCTAAAGACATAATAAAACACTCAAGGACACTTGTGTGCCTCGGTTACAGGGACAATTTACGCAAATTATGGACGGAAATATCTCTGACGAACAACATTAATGTGACTTTTTTTTCCACTTTTGTTTTTTTGCCCTCAAATGTAGTTAAATGTTTTCACATTTCTCAGATTAAGAATGATGCAAGTTGGTTTTTTGACGTGATTGGAACACATCAACTCAAATGCGTCTCTTTTTGACCACCCTCTCCCCTCCTCTGTGGGAGGAGATAGAGACAGGCGCAAGAAAGACGGCCCTGTTTGCCGTCCAGAGAATGGCCCCCACTGTTTCACAGGGGCCTTTGGGTTGGGGTGGAGAAGATAGAGGGAAAGTCGGGGGGAGAGGGACAGAGAGAATAGTGCTGACCATTGACTGTAATCTCCCGAGGTATCGGGTGCCGTCTTTTCTCCCTCCTCGCCCACCTAATCTTACAATAACTGCGCCGGCAACCTGCTCAGGCAGGTAACCAGGCAACTGAGGGAGTTTATCGGCGAGGGTGAGCCTTTTTCTTTTTCGCCCGTCAGACATTTAAACAGTCATTAAGCGGCGCTAACTGTGAGGGAGACGCCGGCAGCTGTCGAAGGGGGCGAGCAGGCGAGCGGCCGGCCGAGCGAGCGAACGAGCGGCCTGACATTTCATTCTTGCTCTAACTCCGCTGATTGAGGCTCCCGTTCGTCACGTTTTACCCTCTTTTTTTTGGGTGCCCACATTTCGCTGGGCCTGTCTGCTCCTTACGTCTGCCCGGGTTCAGCCGCTGCATCTAAAGGCTGATGAGCAGTGTGTTCACTTAACAGAACACTTAACTTTATTACCTTTGGCAGCAGCTTCTGTTCCACCGAGCGCCAGAAAAATAATGCCGTCCAACCATAATGTAGTGAGGAATGAAATCACTTAGCCATCGAATTAGCGCGAGCCATCAGCTTTTGTTTTATCATTGCACTTCAAAGCACCACTTGTGCCCAGGTGGATCACTTTTAATCAGTGGTGAGCCACAGCAGCTTGTATTCTGGGCCTTTGTAGCGTAGAGCTCCCCCCCCCCTCTCCTCCTCCTCCCTCCTCCCTCCCCCCTCAGGGCAGCCAGAGCCTCGCTCGCCGCGCTCATACCAGGTTATGTTGCCTCAGGGCTGAAACAGCGAGCATAACCGGACGTTGCCCTCTGCCCGGCTCCCGGCGTCCCAGTCGGCCCAGCTCAGGCCAGCTGTTCCTCGGACGCGGCGGTGGAGCGTCCGATTTGCATAAGGGCGAATCCCCCCACCCCCTACCCCACCCATCTTGCTCAGGACAAACAGCGTCGCTCATGCAAATGGAGGTCATCCAGGTGGTGTTTGTATCCAAAACATAGGATGTATCACCCTTCTTGTTCCTGGCAGATCAGGAAACCAATATGGAAATGGAGCACTTTGCCTCTGGCCTCATTTGTTTGCGACTCAAATTGTAGCTGCCGCAAACGCCCGCAAAACGCCACAACCGGCTCGACTGAAACACGTAGACCTGCGTTGCCGAGGCCTCTTTGATCGAGCCCTTGCTTTTCAACGAAATGTTCACTCACAACTGTTAATTTCATCTGCAGAACCAGTTTGGTGGTGAGCCACCTCTTGAACCTGATGGTGGGGGTAATTACTTTTAGGTTCCAATGTGGCTTGACGAGTTTCATCATGTCTTCTCAGGATGAAAGTCGCACAGGCAGCAACAGCAACAGAAAGCAACTTTAAGGCCTAAAAAAAAGCGGCATTCTGGTGTCTTCTGGGGCCACATTGTGCAAATCATGACACAGTCCAGAAGGATGGAGGAAAATCATGGCGCTAATTAAATAAAATGGACCAACTGAAGTCCTTTGTGTCATGTTTATTGAATGAATACACACGCGTTCAGCAGTGGACTCACGTATCGAGTATAGGAGAAGAGGACTGGGGGGAAAAACCGTGCAATCTGGAAATCTTGCATTCAGTAAGGATTGGAGATGATGTGCAACGGGCCGGTTTGTTTATTGCCGCATTATTATTAGCTGTTGTCCTTTTGTACTGCCGACTGTGGCTAACGCTATCAAAATTGTTTTGGATCTATTACGGCTTAATTCAATCTCTGGCTGCTCGGGCCTGTGTTGTTTATGCTCGGCGAGGGAAATGGAAGGAGTAAGAGAGCAACAGTAATACTCATGAAATTGCAGCGGGCAGCATTTTCTGCTATAATTTGGTTTGGTGATTTGAATGCATTTGCTCTAAGGCAATTACTAATCTAAGGATTAGACTTACCTGATACGCAGGCAGGGATGGCGGAGACGGCGGAGGCACAGAGCCGGGGAGGGAGATTGCCAGAGCGAGTTGCTGCTGCGCCGCCACCGCCGCCCGCTATATTACCCTGCATAATATTTTAATACTGAAGCTCCTCTTTCACTGCCTGCCTTCCTATAGGGGGGGGGGCATAGAAAAATTATTGTTTCACTTGTGTTTCTTTGTCTCTTGCTCACCCCCCCCCCGCCCCACAAACACACACTTCTGCCTTCGCATACAATACCGACGATCACACACAGCTGTTCCCGCATAAGGATAAATACTCGTGATTGAAGAAGCTTCAACTCATCTGGAACATTTGTCACGATAAGACAGAGAGAAAGGGGAAGGAGTGTGTGTGTGTGTGTGTGGGGGGGGGGGGGGCGACCAGGGAAAGGAGAAAGACATGAAATTTAAGCCGCATGCCACCTTGATTGCTCTCCACGCTGCTGATTGTAAGTGGCAGTGTCGAGGATGCCACCTTCTTCTCGACGCCTCTTTCAATTTGGCGTCCTCGGAAAAAAAGTGGAATTTCATTCCGTACTCGGCAGCGATCGCATTAGATCGGGCTCGCCGGGATGAGGACGACTTCATATCTGCAGATTTGCCTCTTTTTTTTTTCTACCGGGTGGCGCCATCAATCACGCTCGCCGTATCGCAGACTTGTTCCCGTTTTGTTTCCTTCACGGCGATTGTTGGGGACGGGGTTTTGTACGCTGAATTGAATCTTACAAGAACTCCCAAGGTTTACGACACGCCACGCGAGCCCGCTCGCTTCCTCGCCAGCCGTCCTCTCGTGTCGACTCTGGAAAGCAGCTAAATGAGAACATCACTTAGCTGCACTGCCGTACAACCCTGGGGAATAGTCCTGTGTCGACGAGTTAGATCACAACACGGATCAAACGTGCGGCTTGTTGTTTGTGAGACTAATAGGCAAAACAATAGTGTTTTGTTTACTGTGACTTTGTAGCTCATCAAAATTGTAATGACGTCTGGCAAAGTCGGCCTGGTAATAATTGTTTTTTCCGCTGCTGTTTTGCATAAAAGGTCACGGACCATTTGTTCTCTTGATGTGGATTCAAACAGGTGGCGGATTCGCGGGTTTTGCCAGCGGATACCGCGAGGAGCAAAGTGTATGTTTAAGTGTGTCCCGGCGACGCCGCTCCGCCTCTCCCTCGCTCACCGAGGAGGAGGCATTTTGATGTGTCGAATGAATCACTCCCTGTCAGCCGCGCCGCTCACACGGGTTCAAGGTGTCAAGGGAGCTGCCAGCGGGGGCCGTGGCCCCCCGCCGTCAAGGGAGGAGGAAGGATGGGGGGGGAGCAGCGATTTAAAACCTCATCGAAAACCCGTCGCGTTGGCCTTCGCGAGAACAAGAAGATGAGAAGCACTGGCGCCATAATTTACCCCAAAGTGCCCTTTATTTTTTCGGGAGAAAAAGACGTTTTAACGGAGGAAGAGGCGGGGCTAACTGGGAGTGGCCTCGCGGGTATACGTAACCACGTTGACGGGGGGAAAGTTAACAAGTTCAGCGCTGTAATTGGAGCGCGTTTAATAGGTACAACCTTCACCCTGGGTTCAGGTTCAAATTGATTTCTTTCTCTCTTTTTTTGGCAGCTCTGACAGATCTGCACCTGTTCTCTCTTCCCGCACTCTTTCGACTCTTTCACGTCTGGAAACCGCTGAAATATTAAGTCGGACTGAGATCTCTCGACTGCCTAAGACAAAGTAGGAATTGTCCGCGATAAATAATGCAACTAAAAGCTTTGTGTTTGATTTTTGCTTCTTTCTCCTTCCAATCCAAAGGATACGGCCTTTTATTAACCGGCTGCGTGTTTGCTAAGCAGCAGAGTTTAATGGATATGACTCGACTCGGGAGGAGGACTAGGACAGCTTGACTGCTTCTATTAGCCCTGTTTTGGTGCAGCTCCCACCATGCGGCCCCCCCCAAATGAGATTATACGTGTATGAAACAGGAGGTAGCGCGCTCGCCGACCATCCATCAAAGCCTGGGGGGACCCGCGTGGAAGTTTGTGCATGTGTACTCAGCGGGTACGCTGGCTGTGTTGATGTGCACGTGTGCGGGCGTGATAAAGCGTGTGGGCCTACAGTACGAGAGTGTGTGTGTGTTTGTGTGTTTGTGTACACTGCGAGGGGCTGGAGAAGAGAGCAAACGGGGCCTCCACAGTTCAGCCCCTCCATCATCCCGCACGCCAGGCACACGCACGGCGACATGCCTGAGAGGGTTTCAATATCCTGTGTGTGCGCGGCGGCGGCGGCAGCGGCGGTACTGCGCCCGCGCCGCCGTGTTTACCCAAGGAATGCAGTTCATTATATTTGTATGTGTGTCTGGTTATTACATACACTCTCTCCTCACACATGAGGCAGATGGAGCCTGAAGGCGGGAGCAATACTTTATCTTCACCTGTTAAAAAACTCAAAACAAGCCAGAGTAGTCTGGCCGCTGTGATGCGCCTTTTTTTCCCCCCTCCTTTGCTTCTCAGTAATCACAAGTGCCCTTGAGCAAGAGGAACTTGGAGCTCGCTTGCCCCAGCTGAGCCATTTATTGGATACTGCTGTGACTAAGATGTGTACTTTCACCCTTGTTTGGTTTAAACATGCACCTACCACCTGTGTAAAGATGAGTGCGGTGGGGGCAGGAATGAAGGGGAAAAAAAAGCAGAAATATTCATTAGCGATGCACTGGCGGGTGGGGGAGGGAGGGAGGGAGGGAGAGGGAGGAGGGGGGGGGGCGAAGCAGCTCCTGTATCGATGAGGCCGTACCTGGCAGAGAGCAGGCTATTAGCCGGGCCCGATAAATCTTGTCAGAGGCTGGAAGAATCTGCCTGCCTGCTGAAGAATGAAGGTCACGGGGCAGCTGGAGTTACGGCCGGCCTCGCGAGCTCGCTGCCATCAAATCAACTGAAATATGAAGTCCAGCGCCAGGCCGCCGCTTCCTTTTTTTCTAACGAATGCAAATTTGTTTTTTTTTTCTTTAAGCGTCCTGCGTGTTGCATCCCAAACTCCCTCGCTGCTGGTGGTGAATCAGCAGGTTTTTTTTAAAGGCCCGGTTGGTGGATTCCGTCACCTTATGATTGATGCAGTCGTATCATTTGATGATAAAGTTAAAGGAAACACAGCCCAGACCCCAGCGAATAAAAAACATCAGGGGTTATTTTATCGCTCTCGGTATTTATGTGTGGTGGCGACCGCGCCCTCTAGTGGTTAAAACAGTCACGACAGCAGCAATAAAGAAAATTAAGCGTCCTAAAAGTGCCTTCAAGCCCTCAAATCTCAGCAAAATGCAGCCATTTGACGACAAAAACAACAATGGATGGTTAGTTTGAGATGTCACTCCGTTCCCCCGCTTGTAATTTACTCCCCAGTCCCCCCCCCCTCCAAAAAAACAGTTTCGTTGATTTATTGGGGGCTCGCTTGACCCTCGCCGTGAGCGTGAGTGTGGGTGATCGTCTGTCTCTTGTTTGTACTTGCAACCTGTCCAGGTTTCGCCCACTGTCTGGGACCGACTCCAACTCCCTGCAACCCTCGTCTGGATGAAGCGGGTACAGCAGATGGATGCATTTTTTAAACTGTTTTTCTGTCAGTCTGAGGCAAAAAAAAAAAAGGTCATTCGAGTCATTTATCCAGCCGAAATGGTCCGAACGGCACGGCAAATGTGAAAATTTGAATCTTTTTAGTGCACCTAATGTATTTTAATTTTGCACTTTTGTTTGACAAAATAAGCAATTTGAGTAACATCATTAAACGCGACTCCCTTGGGCACTTGGGGGAAGAACTAAAGGCATTTCACCCTCATAATCGCTAATGAATATCAACATAAGTCGAACCTCAATTAACATCAGAGCAATGTTTACAGCACAGAAGTTAAAGCTGGGCATAAATATATACGAGCCAACGATTTTTCCCGACGCTTCGCTCCCACCGTTGGGAAGAAAAAGAGACGTTTGGAGCTCGAGCAGTAGTTACAAGCCGCCAGAATAAACTTTGTTGTGCATGGCCTGACACTGAGCCTCCGATGTACCGCGCTCTCCCATAGGTCTGCCCTTTTGGAGGCTGCGATATAAAGTGGAGATGACTGTAATGCCGGCTTTAGTCAGACAAATTCTACTGTGGATTGAGGAGCTCCAGACATTTAATATGGTTTCACGTATTGATTCGCGGCACCTCACCCTATCGCCCTGTTTATTATCCGGCTAGATTTCACCTTTTTCCACACTTTTTTCTCCTCGCTGAACCTCGGGAGACAGCGGAGTCCTCGCGGTTATTTCGCCTCCTTCTCCTCACAGGCAACAGTGTTCCGGGTAACAGCTACAAATAGTCAATCAAACCGGCCACTGGCGGTAGAAAACCAGGGAGCGAGCGGGCGAACTTCGGGTGGATGATACCACGTTTTTGGAGCCTCTTTTTGCCTGCAATTATGGAGAAAGACAAACCAATGAGGGGGGGTTGGAGGAGTTGGTGTTGGTGGGGGTGTAATCAAGAATGAAAGACCGGTCTTTGACATGGTTCATTTACTCTGACTTGCTCCAACACTTGGGACACAATAGCCAATTGTAAATTACAGAGTGGATTCGGTGGTGAGAAGTGCCTTGAGGGTGGGTTGGGGGGGGGGGGACCTGGCCCACAGAGGCGGGGAAAATAGGGAATGTTGTTACATTTGTTGCCGGTCGGTTCTGGGTTGATGAGGTCTGGGATCGGGGGAAAGGCAAGGATATCAATCACATTGACACGTGTGGGGGCGGTTAAAATGATTAGAATAATGGTAAACAAAGCCGCTTAAAACTGCTCCTCGGATTCCGCCTCAACTTTGTTCCCGAGCCCAGACGCCGCCTAATAAGTTTCACTTAACGTCAGATTCATCACTTTTAATCTGCCCCCGTAATGATATATTCATCACGGTCTTCCGAGGAAGGAGGCGAAGCGCTCGCGAACATAAGTGCATAAAGGGAGGCCCGTCACACAGAAGGAGGGAGAGGGGTGGGGGGCGACTCGTGTTCCGGTGACGCAGCGGGAGCGGCTGCGACGAGCCGCTAAAGTGCGGCTGACATTTTCTTTACCCCCCGAAGTGCGTCGCGGAGATCCCCCCCCCTTCCACCCTCCACCCCCACGGTTACTTTACTGTTTAATCGCCATCAGGATTCTGCGGGCGCGGCGGCAAATGTTTGAGGAGCGCAGATTACTTCCACACCCCCCCTCCTCCCCTCTTCCTCCTCGCCGAGCCAATCGCGGGTCGACCGTTTGATGTCTACGCAAATGTGCTTAACATGCATAGACGCTCCCCCCCCCTCCCTTCTTTTTCTCTTCCCCCGCACGTTTGAAAGATTTACGTCCAGTGTGTGTGTGTGTGTGTGTGTGTGTGTGTGTGCCTACACTTTCGAATCTCTTTGAATGAGCTCCTCTTTGCAGCAGCAGCCTCTTCTCCCAGTGAATTGGGGACATGACATTACAATTGAAGACCTTGTAATTTATGTTTAAAATGCCAGCGTTATCCGTGCCAGAGTGATTTTGTTTGAACGAGGAGGGATGCTGGCACTCACTTTTTTTCTCCCTCTTCTTCTTTTTCAAACCATACGCCCGTGTTTGCTCGGGAATCCTTGGTGGGCAATCTATTGTTACTATGGCAATATACGAGCGCCCCAACTTCTCCCATGGCCATACGCCGGGAATTTTTTCTTTCCTCAAAAGCTTTTCTCATCTCACTCGTACCCGGTAATTCAGACACCGCCGGTGCCAGAAGCTGAGCTCAGGGGCAGCGTCTCCCTCCCTCAAATAGTCGCGTCGGCCTGGAGTTGGATGAGGCGTGAGAACGTCATGTTCCGCTAAACTGTTTTGATAAAGCCATCTGGGCGAGCGGGGAGCGTTTCAAAGATGAAGGTCCCCCAACGCTAAAATTGGCAGCCGTTAACTTCACTACAGCGAAGGGGGGCCGGTCTCCTCCCCGTGTCACCGCTCCCTTTGGGATCCTTCCGGGATTCGCTGCCCTTTCCCCACTTTGAGTCCTTGATTCACGAGATCAAATTAGACGGCGAGGGAACATCAGTGGTTGCACAATGCTTTGCTCTTTAACTCCAGGCCAGCGTTCTGGCACCGCCGCCGCCAGTGCGGTTCTCCTGCCGGTTAACCGTTTCCTACATCTAATTCCCGCTTGGGAAACTGTGCCCAACTCCGCACAACTGGTCTGAGGAGATTTGAGACGCCGTATGTGCGCGATAACTGCGAGCCAGAGGGAGAGAACGAAGCTGGACGCGGCTAAAAATAAACATTTTGAGGGAAAAAAAATCGGTCTAATTTTGCAAGGTTACGCTGCAGTTTTTCTCCTCCCCAAATATCAAATAGACATGAGTCTTAAAGACGGATGAAACGTTGGTATTTCGCTTCATATCTGTGGAGACTGAAAGCTTAATAGCAAGGAATTCATTCAGAAAGATTAAAGGATCTTCTGTCAGGCCCCCCCCCCTCAAAAAAACCGAGGGATGTTGGATGCATGAAGTAAATGCCTGAGGAGCAGGATGAATGACCCAGTGTGTCAGCGCCTCCAGATTGAAGAGCAGAGAAATGTAAAGCACCTCATTACACCCAGAGGTATGCGGGCGACTCGCGAGGCTCTCAGCTTGAAGGAAAAAAAATCACAAGCCGGGATGACGGCGAGGGAGGAAACTTCAAGGGAGCCGCGCCATTCCGCGCTGGAGAGCGCCTCCTCGCCGTGATGACTCCCGCACGCCGCGTAATGAAGTGGGGACTCGAACCCCGAACGCGTCGGCTCGGGTAGCCGCCGCGAGCGCCCGCAATGTTTTTTTAGTGTGTTTGCTCCGCGGATTTACACGTCTTGACGATAAACACTCCAGCGTTGTTGTTTTTCTTTAACCCCGTGCTCGCGTGACTATCTCTGGCAGTTATCTGTCACCTTATCGAGCTGGAACAGGTCGAGTTTTGGTGGCGCCCTCGGGACACGTCTAAAAAAAAGGGCGAATTACACTTTCACATGACAATCACGCTCACAACAACTCAAATAACCAACCAACCAACAGCACCTGCGTGCAAAAAAAAGTGTGGATTGGATCAGACAAAGTCCCGTTTTTATGTCGTTGTCATTTTCTTAGGTGGCAATAAGACTTCACCTCCAAAAAAACACACAAATTAGTTCCTCAATGATTCTTAAGCTACTTAAAAACACTGAAAAACACATTTTTTTCTCCACTTGTTGGTTAAACAATCCTGAACTTCAGAGCCGACAACTTCCACCTGCGTCACCACAATGCCGTCGAAATTGCGTTGCTTTTTTTTTTTTCCCCTCCCACATCCCAGCAAGTTTTACCGTCCAAACAATGTTCTCAAACGCAATATTGTCCTCACTTTGCTGTGAAGCAGGGACAGGCCGCCTTCAGGAACACACACTATTGCTCGGCTTTGATTACTAGCCTCAGCCTCTCTATGGACTTTGTGTCAAAGCTCATAATGAGCACTGTGGGCAGTGAATGGTGTATGGCTGGCTGTGAGTCTCTGCGTGTATGTGTGTGTGTGTGTGTGTGTGTGTGATAAAGCCAGGGGGAGAGAAATAAAAAGCGTCCGTGCGTGTGTGTCTTTCCCTGTTCCTCGGGCATCAAGTGCACTAACACTTGCTATTGACTAAATTTTTACCTGCCAGCCTGCAGTGGCCTGACCTGCTTTCACAGCTTAGCATGTATCTCACTGTAGGCGAGGGCATGTCACAGGCTCAGCTGGTTTTATTAACATCCAGGAGGTGCAAAAATGTGCAGACTGAGGAAGACAGAAGAGGGGGGGGGGGGTTTGGGAATGATGTGGATTACCGAAGCAACCAGCTCCACTTCAGACCGCCGCTGTCGAACCGACACGACAGTGTGTACAATTTCCACATCCTCCTCCTTATATATCGCTCACGCCGCCCGTCGCTTTATTTACACGAGTCGCATTTCCATGTGATTTTTCAACACGGGCTGAAATATGCTGCGCGGATATTGTGTGCTGTCAAGAGTGAGGGGACGCGGGGGGGGCGAGAGAGAGAGAGAAAGAGAGAGAGAGAGAGAGACAAAAACACAACAAACACTCGGCGTCCCTCCCACAATAATGTTTGTCGCCTTACAGTGTGATCTGAAAGTGATGCATTGTGGGGAAGGGGGGGGTGAGGAAAGAGGGGGGCGGGGGGTGTTGGGGTTGAACGGGCGAGACCGCCTCACGTGTTTACCTTGCATCGGCACAATGACAACAACAATTGCGACAGCACCGGGAGGAGGCCCCTTTGTGCGGCGCGAGCTGATACACCGAAAGGGAGTGACAGGTTTGAAAAATTGGCAAACAGCGTTTGCTGGAAGGCTTCCTTGGGGCTCGGGTACCTTTGAAATCATGTGCGAATGCAGAGGAGTGTGAATGAAAAATAGCCGTGTGATCCTGCCATGTTGCTTCTGTCAAGAATGCGCGATTTTTTTCTCCCTCCTCTCTCTCTCTCTCTCGCTCTCTTTCTCTCCTCTCCCACCGTTTGCTGTCATCCTCATCTGCCCCTCAAAGCTTTGCTTTTCTCTCCCCGCGCTTCTCATCATTTCTGTTTTAACACTCCATTCTCTCACCAACATACCCTCCTCCGTTCTCACACTCCTTCCCCCTCCCCCCTCCCCCCTTCCTCCCCCCTTTCCTCTGTTCTTCCAGCTTAGCGGACGTGGTTATTTGAGGCTTAGGATCCATAAAACCCGCCTTAGGTGTGTTTGCTTTTGTTACTTTCCCAAAACGGCGCATTGACTGCCACATTGTTAGCCGCTGATCCCGCGTTCAGCCACTGCCCGTCAGAGAGGAGTTTCACGCGGTTTTAGTGGCGACTTAACACCTAGGTGGGGCTCCGGGAGCCCGTCGGCAGGGTCTTAAGTAGTGGGGGTACCTGCTCGGGCTCTCTGCGGATACTCATTTGAAAGATACGTTGGGTGGGGGGGGGGACGCGGTTGCTGCGAGGTCATCCGCTCGCTGACCTCCCACTGGTGGACCAAACTGCCCTCTCAAGTGGGAAACAAACTAAACTTCCCGACTTGGGTGGTACAACCGCTCAAATTGCCCCCTATAAAAAGTCTTCACACCACCGCCGTTGACCACAAATTCATCGGAACAGCAGTGCGAGTGCGTTGCATCTGCATAAGCCGCCTAATATCTCAACAAGACGTCATGTTTGTGGGGAAGCTGTCAGTTATTTTTTTGCCAGGAACTCTCTTTTCTTGTTGTAATGTTTTTGTTTTGTTTTTGCACTGCGACAAACCAAAAACAGTCTCAGCGTGAATCCTCCTGCACAACATCTGTCCCCGATTGCTCCCCCCCCCCCTCCTTCCTAATTAAAAAACCCTGTTTACCTCCACACTCTTAAAGCAGACGACCGGCTGATCATTAGGCGCCGGGCGCCTTCGGAGCGCGCCGGTGTCGTCGCTGCCGAGCAGGCGAGAAAGAATCAGACGGGTGAAACGTAACGAGTGTTTCTTCTCTCCACCCCCCTTCGAGCGTCGCCCGTCTTTGTGTCCATGAACGGCCTTGATGATGCCGGAACTCCACCATCGGTCTTCAAAAAAGGAAAACTTTAATTAATGCTCTGAACAGTGCTTAAACAATGTTTTGGTATATTCAATGGAAGGCACTATAAAAGGAAAAGGAGGGAAAAAAAAGGGGAATCTGGAACTTGCGGCAATTTCCAATCATACATTTTTAATGTTTATTCCGCTGTTTCTTAATTAAATCCATGCATCAGAATATCGTCAAAAGCCGGGTATCAGTAGTGGGGGAGCAGACGGATTTATAATTCATACTTTTTTCTTTTCCTTGGGAAAGTCCGCGAGGGATTTTAATTGATATTTTCTCACAAAAGAGAAAGAGGGGAAAAAAGGGGGGGGGGTGTTCAAGACTTCTACATTCGCCCTCTGGTGGGGGCAATTCCCGATTTCTGGCGGTGACGGGTCAGTTCGGAACGCCGCGTCTTACACCTGGTTTTAACGGAGTCCCCTTCGCAAACACGGCGCCGCGTTCCTCTCCCTCTCTCTCACACACACATACGTGCACCCGCCCGGAATTATCCCGGGCAGCAGCCTGATTCAATTAGTCGGAGGTGAGGAGCGGAGAGATGAGGGTCACACTTGCCATTCCAGCCCAAATGGAGATGCTTCCTGGGAGACCCGGACTCGTCTCTAAATTTGGCTGCTCCTGGGTCATTGTTTCATCACAGCCCCAGAATGGCTGCAGGGGGGTGGAGGGGGGCTCTATATCTCCCCGCTCTATCTATCTATTTATCTATCTATCTGCAACATAGATTTCAATTTGAAACGCCTCAGCTCACTCGCTGATGTTGTTTTCTCCCAACGCCGTCCACGCGGCCGAGGACTCCCCCTGCAGCGGCGAGGAGACGTGCGGCTTTTTTCTCTCGCATAGCAATGAGCCTGAACTTTCCTTACTTGCAGCACCGTAAGTTATGCACATATGGGATACAGGCTTATGTATTGCAACACTGAAAAACTGGGTCACATGCAAGGACAACAGCAGGTCTTGCTTTGCTCATTTCTGCAAGTTATTGTCCGATTTCATGTTTGAATTATGGCAATAAAGCT
This sequence comes from Malacoctenus gilli, assembly GCA_032164315.1. NCBI lineage: Eukaryota > Metazoa > Chordata > Actinopteri > Blenniiformes > Labrisomidae > Malacoctenus > Malacoctenus gilli. The sequence goes on from JASSRZ010000060.1 coordinate 2,914,301, forward strand.
CTAAAAACCCTTTCAAAATAAGATTCTGCATCTATTTAGAGCGCTCCTCTGCTCCACTTGAAGATGACCTGCAGTTCAAGCTTTGCAGCGTTCAAGAACACAAAACATGCAACGCAGGAATGCGTTGTGCATGGGGAAAAAAACAATGTCTCGCAGGTCGACGTGTCGCTTGCGTCTCGCGAGATGGAATCCGAACCGTTGCATAACCTGGTTGGCAGTCGAGTCGCGAGTGTCGTGCCGGGTTCCTGACAGGTTAACAGTCCCTCTAGTTCGCTTCCGCCCAACTTCCTCCTACGTGTTTCCCTCGCCAAGTCTCCGGGTCTTAATCTCATGCCAAACTGTTTGCACGCAGCACCACGCCTCCCCCCTTCGCCCCTTTTGTAGTATTCCAGGAGTGTTACCTATGCTAAGAAACGATCAAACGAGCAGCTCCCCAAATTGGGATTCATTATCCCACACAGCGGGGTGAGAGACGGCTCTGGAGTTGACTTAACTATGACTTAAAAAAAACGGGGATTTTACCGCGTGAGGCTCGATTTAGGAGCCTTATTTCCAAAGATAGAGGACGAAAATGATATAAACAAGAGAAATGGGGATACAATCACCACCTACACCTGAAGACATCATGATAACTGCCCATTCCTCTGCTATTAAAGGTTTAAAATGAGCCTTCATAATAAGGTATTAAGTATAGATTTCCGATAATAGTACTTCCTGACAACGCCTGCTCCTCTCATGGAGGTGTAATAGATGAGAGGGGGGAGGGGGAGGGATCAATGCTGGATAAACACCGGGCCTTCATTTTAGTATGTTAGTCAAACAAAGCCCTTCTCCCGGTGTCTGATGGGAGTGTTGATGAAGACCACCTGGTTCAGGAGCGCATCAGGACCCGGACACCCAAATAAGATGAAGAAAACATTCTGGGTCGAAGCGTTCTGGCTTCTTTTTTACCCCTCCACCATGTCCAGGGTGTGTTTTGGCTCCTTCAAAGTCGAAATTATACACTTTCCCAGTCAAAGGTCCACACTCTGTCTTTAAGGTGTTTTGCTTCGGCTCGTCCTGTCTGCGGCGGAGTGCTGCTGACCTTTCTGAACGCAGTCCAACAACAACAATAAAGAAAAAAAAAAGAAAAACACAGATCTCTCCAAAAAGCGCCTTGTTTTTTTTTTTTTTCTTTATGTTTCTGAGAGAATCTGGAATTTGATAAACAATAAACTCCGGCCAGGAAACATCTCCGGGAGGGCTCGGCTGTCTGCGGTGCAGCAGTTTGAGCTTCAGTCTTGTTCGACTAAGAGTGGGAGAGATCATCTGAAGACACGCGGCGAGAAAGCGCTCTGCGGGGGGCCTATATTACAAACAATTAGAGACAGGGGGGAAAACAAGACTTAGAACAGGTTTTTTTTTTGCTGTTTAGTTTTGATAGCAGGCCGGCAGTTACGGTTTGACTTTTGAAATGTCTTTTTTCATACAATATGCTTAAAAAACATCGTTTCTGAGGCGTTTTTTCTCGCTCGTACTGTCAAGTTTCCTTCAGTCTCACCTCTGCAGAGAGTGACGCGTATCAAAGCGGAGACAAAAAAGGCCGCTTTGAAGGCGCCGCACCGGGTCTCCTAAAACGGAACGCCGAGACGCCGAACAACACCCGTAGGATTTGGCCGTCTCATCCTTCCCGTGTCCACGTCGACACGGATTACGGATCTCGCAAGGTTGCGGGGCGAGCAGCAGCGGCGGCGGCGGTGGAGAGTCTCAAAGAGTTAACGCTCCCGTCTGAAGTCAAGTGAGTGTCGACGCTCGGGATCAAATTGCGAGGCATCTTCCTCTACCCCCCTCAGGGCAGGAGGGGGAAGAAGGCGAGCGGCGGCGTGGAGAGATGTGCGACGGAAAACAAGTCTTTCTTGTTTTTTTTTTTTTTTATATCCGCTTCGTGATCGTTAATTACAGTCTGACAAGGCTCCTACTTTAAAAAGTACAAAAGGGGGAGAAGAAAAAAAAAACATGAAAAAAAACCATTAAATACTCGGCGTAATTGCGTTCATTGTGATAAGTTGGAACCAACACACTCCCCTCGTCCCCCAGGGACTTCTGGGTGTGTGTGGATGGAAATGAGTCGCTTTTACTTTATTAAACAAACACTGATATCTCCGTAATAACTCTTTGAAGTAATGAATGATGTCAAAGTTGCTGCAGCGGGATTTTGCAGCGATTTCCACGCCCCGGCAGAAGATGTATCGGCGCGCAATTCGGTAATGACACGCCGCTTGGAGTAAACAAGGGGTGTTTTCTTGCTGGCAAGGGCGAAGGCGCCCCCCCGAAGCAGGCCGGGGGGTTGGGAGGTGGTGCTTCTCTCGCCGTGAGATCCGCACACCTCAGCTTGCGTGCGGCTCGAGGGGCGAAACGATGACTCAAATCTCTGTCAGCTTTTTTTTTTTCCTTTTTCCCGGGACGCCGCGGGCGGATAATTAATTTAGCGGTTGTGATGCAATTCGGATTAAAAGTGTAACAACTGTCTGGGTTCACGAATCGAGACGGCGGCTGCAAAACAGAAGCGGCTCGGCTTAAGAAACCGGCGTTCACAGCCACTACTGTTTTTGGGAGGGCGTGTCCATCCTGTGCTGTCACAGAGGAATGTCACAGTTGCTCCCGCGCGTCTTATTTGGTCGGAGGGGATGCCCGTGGTTATTGCCGCGTCTTCTCCGTCTCTTGTTCCTCCCTGCACGCAAACCTTCGGCGAACGCTTTCCTTTCACGGGTGCAAAAAGGTCACAGCGCTTCGGCAAAGTCACTCCAACTTCACAGCTGCGGTATTCGTAGTGACGCGGATCGGCGCGGAGTTGGAGGCCGAGGAGACGGCGCAGGCTGGATTGTTGTCGTTTCAAAGACAAATCTGCCGCATTTCCTCCGTGAGACACTCTTGCGCTTCTTCAGGAGTGACGTGATAAACTTTGGGGCCAGTAACAAGTTTGGAAGTACTTGCAAAAGTCGCGCTCACGCACCTCAAAGACGCCACTGTCTCGGATGTGACAAATGCCAGAACAAGGCGCTTGGATTCCGACGGCAAACCACCAACTTCTCTCCTGAAAAATATACAGTTACATCCTAAAAAACTTTAAGCTTTACTGGCTTTTACACGACTTCTCGAGCAATAAATCACTCATCTCTTGTCTGATGGTTTTGCTTCCAACTGCTGTTCGGTTGTGTTAAAAACTTGACGTCAAATTATCAAAGCGTCAGACTTGTACATTGTGGGAGAAGGTGTAGTTTTGGCTGGTGGGCCGCATGTTTGACATTTAGAGAAAAGATTAAACTGGCCTTTACTTTCTGATGTATCGCTGCAGAAAAAAGCAGCCCCGAGAAGACTTGTGAGGTCGTCTCTGAACTCGCGCTGAACCCGTCGCGTCTTTGAAGCCACTCTGACACCTGGCTACCTGACTGGATTCTTTTCTCACCAGATTTATGTGATTCTACAAAGAGACGCTGGATCCTGTATACAGTAATAATTCAGCTCGTGTCTGGAGCTCACGGGAACCCTGTCTGTTGTTCATGTTCCTCGCCCCTCCGCATCATTAAAATGCCTCTGGCAACGCGCTCCTCATGTAAGCTGTTTCTTGTCTTTCACTTACGCTCCAACATCTCATTTTGGCAGAGCCGCGTTGGATCACCTCAGAAAAAAAGCCCAAATAAGGTGTTTTCTCTACAAATACCTTTTTTTTCTCCCCCCCTCCTCCCCCCTCCTGACTCGCTCTGTTTCTTTCTCTCCACTCCTGCTTCTGCGGCCCTTCATTTTTCTAAATCAGCATGCTCTATTAAAACAAAGCCAAACAAGGAGCTGTAAGCGGAGGGGAAACAAACTCCGAAAATTCATTAGTCAGGGCGTTGTTTTCACAAATTAAACATTAACATTTCCTCCCCCCCCCCCTCCCTCCCTCCCCCCTTCCTTCTCGAGGTTGCCCGGGTGTTGTTTGTAGCGCTTTCATTCGCCGGGAATAATGAGAAAAACTCTGCATATCAATATTAGCCAAAGAAATCTCATATCCATACGAGGATGAGGTCGGTTCATTTGAATTTACGCCACTGGGGGCTTCACAGTCGCCCCTGCGAGGAGGCAGCGATGAAGACAAAGCTGAGGCTTGGTGGGCAAACTTTATCAATGGAGACCACATGGTTAACGGCATTTTTATGGCTTTCTGCTTCGCGCCTGCTCGTGTATGTTGGGTAAACAAATGATAGTAAGCCCTTTTTTTGGTGGATTTACGAGGGAAAGTGCAGCCTGTGTGAGTGTGTGTGTGTGTGTGTGTCCAGTCAGGGTGTGATAAAACCAGGCTGAAAGAGAAAGATAGAGCCCCAGTTTTTTGTCTCTGTCGTGAGGTGGGTCTCAGAGGGGAGGAAGCAGGTGGAAGCTCAGCCCGTATTTGGGTGAGTGAACGAGGTACGAGTCGCCCTAATCCTGTTTGCTACCTACCAGCACGGCCACATCTTTTGTCTCACCGCTGAAAGGAGAGCGAGGTGAGATTGAAATGTAAATCTGAGCACCGCGGTTTCGCGCCTCTCCTTTGGCGACCACGCGTTAGAGTGTGTTTCATTCATTAAAATGCATAGAAAATAAAGTTAGCAAGTGGATACACACGATTAATTCGGAGAATTATGCATTAGTTGCAGAATCTCCGACAAAAACATGTTGCACTCACATGTGATTAGCACTTCTCAACTGCTAATTACTGAAACATGAATAACAAAAACTGCTGCTTCACATCTGCAGTCGCAAGCTCCACAAGCAGGCTTAGTTAATGTTGTGTTTGTCTGAGAAAAGGCAGGGAGGAAACAACAAAAGGTGTTATCGCAAAGAGGGAGCGTCTCGTAGAGAAGAAGCTGCAACCGGAGGAGTTCGACCAGCGTGCCGCAACCGCCACCAAACGCCATCGTTCAGGTTCGAGCAGAACTGACCACTCGCAGGCTGCAGGTGCTCCTTTTTACTGGAGTAAATACGTCAGATTAGTGTTTTTACTTGTACCCTTCCCCCACAGAAGTATCTGTACTTCGTCTCGAGTGAAGAATGTGTGTAATTTTGCCACCTCTGTGCGCCGTATCGACATCCATAATGCTGCCATACATCACTGGGGGGATATTCCGGACCGGCTTCCTCTGGGATACAGAAAAGCGCCGGCGAACGCAGCATAATGTATAGATCCTATTAATATTCCATTAAACATTATGCTTGGAGGTGCAGTTGAAAGGTTGCAGGATGAACAGCTGTAAACGCTGCATTTAGTGAATGATTTTCATATGAATATGCACAAATGGCCTTATGCAAACACGCATAAAAACCCCACCGCTGTTTGCACAACCTGAAAGTGACGTCCCTCCCCCCCTCCCCCCCCCACGGTCAAGAAGGAGCACGCCACCAGCGCGGCCTCTTCCCGGCAAACACATAAATCCGAGGCTATCGGTCAACTCTCATCTTCACTTCATTACTGGAGGTAACCGAATACATTAAGTTACCTCTGCATGCGGAAAATGTGTGCGCCTCAGCATTTTAATCCATAGAAAGCCCCCCCACCCCACCCCCACCCCCCGCACTTTTTAATGAGAGCAGTTTTATACTGCGCTGCATTATTCAATTAGGGGGATGAGTAAAGAAAAAGGCTCGCTGTAAAAGTCCCCGGCGCGGGGGCTCCTCGCCAGGCGGATGGCGGGATCATGGCGGGATGACGGGGTTGTTTGGGGAAGGGGGAGGGGGGGGTGAGAGAAATGGTGAGACTGCAAGGGGGGGAGAAAGTGAATAAGCTATGCAACACAAAATGTGAGTGAATACATTCAGTCCCAGCCAGATTAATAATGTGAGCCCGACTACACACACACACACACACACACACACACACACACACACACACACACACACACACACACACACACACACACACA
>JASSRZ010000060.1:2929418-2945192 GCA_032164315.1 Malacoctenus gilli
TGTGTGTGTGTGTGTGTGTGTGTGTGTGTGTGTGTGTGTGTGTGTGTGTGTGTGTGTGTGTGTGTGTGTGTGATTCACGCCTGTCATCCATCCCGCTCACGGTCGTGACGACACCAGCTCCTCTTTACAGGGTTCTGGATTATCATGCCGTCGGATATCACTCTCCTCTCTCACTTTATGGGTGATCACCCAACACGCATCGCGCTCCCGCCTGTGCTCGGCTGTGTGTTATCCCAGCGTATAACGCGACAGGTCGTCGCTCGCTTGGTAAACATGAATCTCCCATATTTGTGCCCATACATTAACACTTCCTGTGATTGCGTCTCCACCTCGCGCTCGCCGCCGCTGCCTCCTTGCTCCCTCTCCCGACGCATCGCTCTCAATCACCCCTATCTCCTCGAACCTCTTCCGCTCTCTCGTTTCAGCTCCCTTCTTTATTTGTAATCTATTTTCCCCCCCTTTTACTCAACCTCTTTTTCGTGCCAATACCTCCGCTATATCTCTTCCACTTCTCTCTTCGTTACTACTCTGAATCCCTCCCCTTCCCCCACCGACTCAGCCATGCTATTCTCTTTTTGTTTTCCATCTCGTCCCTCTCTCTCTCTCTTTCTCTCTCCCCCCTCCTGTCTTTCTGTTGCCTGTGTTTCTCACCAGTCAATAATGAAAATTGCTTGCTACCTTGAATGGATTATGGGTGTGCACAGGGGCCCTAGGTAGTTTGTTTGAAGGCGCAGCGGTGTCAAATGAAAAGGCCCGGGCCATTTTCTACCTGCCACAGGCCTTCTGCCTCCATCACTCCATGCACACACACACACATTCCCACACACACGAAGACGGAGGAAAAGAACAAACTCACGCCGAGCCGAGCGGGTTGCCGAGACACATGAATGGCCGCATGATGGAAACAACCAAGAATAAACACACTGGCGCACACATGCATACATCTGATCAATGACAGCAGATCAAGCAATAACACTTCTGCCTCGGCACTCCAATGCTCTCCTGTACCTTTCTTCCCTCTCCCTCTTTCTCTCTGCCTCTCCTCCCCTCTCTTCCTCCCTCTCTCCCTCTCTCCCTCCAGTCATGTATTATGAATGTTGCCTAATTACGCAGCCCAGAATTCCTCATACGGGCTGGCACGTTTATTTGTTTGCTTTGTATCTCTTTGCCTTTCTCTTGTATGCAAAATCCTTCTGTGATAGACTTGTTTATTCTTTGGCTCTGCCGCGCCAAGATCAAACAATGAGCAGATTGAACGGGGACGGTGTGCGATTGATGGTCAATCCTCGGGTTGATACACACCGGGGGGGGATGGGGTGGGGGGGGGGATGAAGTGGTAAGGAAGAGAGAGAGAGACAGAGAGAGAAAAAAAAGAATGACACTCGAGCGGTGATGCGTGTCTCCCGACTTCTTGCAGGATCCAATCCAAAGCACAAATGCTAAGACTGTGAAGCCGGTCTAAAAATATGTTTGTTTTATTTCCTGTTTGCCTGCCATCTCAATTATGCTGCCCGGTTTGCTGCGAAGAACCTGATTTGCGTCTGTGCATGTGAGACTCAATGTACAGCCACACTTTGCTTTCTCTACTCGCTTGGCTTGTCTTGCCTCATATGGAGAGTCTGCGTCTATAGGGAGAGTCGTTTCAAGCAGGCGAGGAGGGAGATGTATTCCTCCTGGTTTCGTGTGTGTCTGTGTGTGTGTGTCCTACAAACTCTGCTGGCTCAGGCGTTGAAAATGAAACTCATGCTATTCACTCTAGGATCACACAGCATCGCCACTCTCTCAGCGACACCTGTAGAAACTTACAGTTTGCAGAACAACTCGAAATGTTCTTGGAGGACTTCCATGAAATTCACAGGACGTGTGAGGAATGGTACCAGGAACGACTTATTGAAAGGTGTTGGTGATTTACCAGTGATCCAAAATGATTAAAAAACGCCATTTCTGTGTGTTTTTAGAGTAAGTGCGGCTTTAGGAGAGTCGGGTATGCCAGAGGTTAATCTTAGGGATGGTTTGTGATGCGTAATCGCTTTATATATGTCCTCGTATTCAGTCCTGCAACCGTCATACCTGTTTCAGTCATGTTCTCCTGTTTTTCCCAGAAAAAACACACGTTTTGAAATAAATCTAAAGATCCAAATCAGCTTTTTCCCGCCTTACAATAATTACTTGGAAGAAAATAATAAAGAAAATAAGACATGCTGTGAAATGAAACACTGACAACCCCCGCCCCCGTCCTTGGAAACAGCAGGGGGGCTCTGTTTTTTTTTTTCTCTCTCTCTCTCTCTCACTCCCCCCACAAATCGCGACGTGCGTATATCTGCTGCTCGCATTCTCACCGCAGTTGCGTGTTCTCGCGGTGACTCACGACAACTATTGAGCAGAACCACGAGTGGGAGGTATGTTTCGAAAATCGGTCGAGCGCTGACTGACAGCTGCTGCGTATCGTTTATTAAGACTAAAAAAAAAAAGAAGGGAAGAGAGAGAGAAACAGACTCACATAAAGCTTTGCATATTGCATCTTCCTCCAGCAAAAGTGTAAAGTAGCTGCATCTGTTTGACAAATATGTTAAGACATCGTTATTTCAACATTGATGCGGACGACGAGGGAGACGGAGCGAGCGCGCTTCTGAACCAGACGCCATCTGAAAACGGGGCTGCCTGTTTTAGTGTCACATCCATTTAAACGCCACGTCCATCCGCGCAAAAAGTGTGCGGATGTGAGCTCGTGTCCTGCTTCGTGTGTGTGTGGGAGTGTGCGCCGCTAATGCGCGGATGCACACTTTTATTAATGCATGAACGTTCTCGCATGCGGGTGCTTTTTTTTCCCTCCTCTTCTTCCTTCCTAAACATCGGAAATTCGCGTGAGAGGTGGCCCATCTCGGGGCTGTCCAAGCGATTCTTTTTCAAGCCTAACGAAGAATCAAATCGAGACGGAACACGCAGACGAGAGATGAAAAGGTGCAGACCGCGGCGTTTTAGAGCGGGGTGGGAGGGGCCTCACCGGAGGCCCCGGGAGCGAGGCTTTAATTGTGAATTCAAACGTCGAGCGAACGCTCTCAGTGGATGGCCAGAGTCGACGGAGCCAATCAGATTGCGCTCTGCGTGGGACGGAGACGGGCGTCCTAATCTCGGGAAGCATTCTCAAACTACCTCATCGCCTCCGCTTAGAGTCGCAGTCAGGATGAAATAGTGGCGTGTGTATGGCGTCAGGTTTGGGACAAAACAGGGTTTTTCTGTCTCCATTTCTGCTCTTACTGTATAGCTATATATATCTAGTTTTTTTCAAAAAAATCCTCTTACAGAAACGCAGCGGTGCTTTCCGACTGGAGCCTGTGAATGCAAGAGGAGCTTTGGGGCGAAGATTTCACAGCCACTAATAAGCATTCAGCCTCATCTCCTCCTCTGCCTCGTGGTGACTTGGCTGCTAATGTGTGACTGACAAGCCTCGGCTTCTGTGTTGATTGGGGCAGTTTTGCAGGTTGGCGAAACGCGCGGCTGACGGACAGATCTGGGCTGCGCGTGGGATGGGCGTGTCTCGCCCAGCCGCCGCCACTGCCGCCGCCGCCGCCGAGCCAACTCCAGTATCAAAGTTTCATCTCTTTGTGGCGGGCTTTTACAAGGGAAAAAAAGGTGCGCGCTCTGCTCCCGCTGGCTGGCGTTGCGAGGGGGTTTTGTTGAGACTGCGGCGCCGAGGAAGGCGAGGTGGACGGCGGCCATCTCCCTGTGATGGCCTTGGTTGGCTGGCTGCAGCGGGGCGCATCGGTTTTTATTTTGCCAGATTGCTGGGCTGCCTCTCTTGTTTGCCTGCTTAAATTAGCCCAGCAGGGACCTGTCGTTGCCAGGGCATTTTTTTGCCTCTCTTTTTTGGGGTGAAACTGTAATAATTTCTAACTATATCTCCTTCTCACTCTCTCCACGTACTGTCCCCCCTCCCTCCCCCCCTTGACAACAGATCAATACATATTATCTCTAAGCGGGGCTGGGAGACAGGAAGGTCACAGGGTCACGTGTCTCAGAGTGTATTGCAGGTCAGGCTCTCCGAGGGCCGCTGGTAATAATCACCGGTCCCCACTCAGCTGTACTCAACTCAGCGTCCATCACACGCATTACACAGGCTTTAAATAAGAACATATTGTCTAAAAGTACATGAAGCTCTTCTTTGTGTGTACACAAACTGCATACTTTCAGCAGATAAAGACGTGTAGTGATCTGAAGTACATTCCAGAGCTTCTCATTTAAATAACAGTGTCTTTAAGGACTAAAAAGGCCTGAAATCACAGACCTCAACTGCTGGATTCCTTCATCCAGACATTTGTATACACGCGCTTGATGAATAATGGTCGAAGCGGCTGACCCGTTTGCGCAGCGCGGCGAGCCCCGAGGCCAGACGTCCCTTTGTTAAGCCTCCCGGCACGGCGGAGGTGTGGGCGGGGTTAATCGAAGTTCCTTGCCATGAATGAGGATTTGTTAATCCAGTTCAGATACAGTATCTAGGGTAAACCCGCTGAATCCATCATGCACTTAAGACCGGCACACCGCACACTTAATAAGCAAGCACAGATGTCCTTTGGTCAGCACACATTAACACACACACACACACACACACACCAAACAAAAGGAGAGGAGTGCGCCGACTTGCAAATTCATTTTTTAAGAGAACAAACATTTGTCTCTGTCTCCATGAAATATTTAACTCCTGCAAATCACACAATCTGGTGCGAATGTTGCGATAATTAGCCGCCGTTTCTACTTGGTTGTGTCTCACGCAACCTCTGATCCCTAAACGAGGGATTTGTCCTCCACCAAAGAGAATCTGTGGCGAGCAAACGACCGCGGCCGCGTCCCGTTTAAGCGTGCTGCGCTTCAAAACCCCGCCACGTTCGATTATTCATGCGGATTCGGGTGGTCTCACCGCTGTATCTGCCACTCTGACTCCGTCTCATCTCTCTCATCAACCGCCACACCGCTCCTTCTCCCCCCTCCTCCCCTCCTCCCCCCTCCCCAGCCCTCTTCGCCTGCTCTCGGTGGCTCCTGGTGATTGCGCTATAAGGGCTGCAGCGAGGGCTCAAATTAATTTCAACTTGTTAATTCCCTTTGAAAAAAGAGAAAAAAAAAAAGAAGGGAGGGGAGGGGGGAGGTTGCGTGGAAGGGTGAGGAGAAGAAGAAGAAGGAGAATTAAAGAAGCCAGCCAGGTCGCTGTTTGAGTTTCTAATTGCCGAGGCCCAGAATGTGACCTACAGATGTGAAATTCCCCACTTGATGAAATATTAACTCGACTGTAGGACTCGACGGAGATCAGCAGCGCAGGAAAGAGCTGCAGAGAGCGAGAGAGAGAGAGAGAGAGAGAGAGAAGGATCCTGGAAGAAGCGAAGGGAGGATGATGGCGTTGCAACAGAACACGGCTGAGGTTGATGGGGTCGCGTACAGGAATGTGGGAATGAAATGGAACTCATTAGCGGGAAGTAGGAGGGATGACAGAGACCTTTGTTCGCGTGTACTTGTGTGTGCGTGCGTGCGCCGGCCGGTGAGTTAAACACGCGAGCGCCAAGACACCGGAAAGTTCCCCCAAGGTCTCACATGGCAGGGGGAAACCAAGCGGTGACATACCACTGTACCACCGGAGCATGTACGACCCCAACCAGCCATTTGTCTTTCTCTGGCTTGTTAGTGGCGAGATAAGCCGAGCGCGAGACGCACGAATTAGGGAGTGGATGGAGTGTGATGGATGGCTTCGGCGGGCGATGTTCTTGACAGATGGGTGAGAAATGAAAAAAGTTGCTGGCGGCGGGGAAAAAAAACAACAAACTGGCTAATGGTGATGATCACATCTGGATGGGCTGGTGTGCCTGGCAAACATTGGTTAAATTGAGCAAGAAAAAACGAAAATAAGAAGCCGCGTTGCGCAGGACCAGTTTCTCGACTTCATCAGAAAAGAGTTTTATCACAAAATACTTCTTTTTCAGAGGCTGTAAAACATCAGAGTGTTGAGAAATCCTGAGGCATCGATGAAACACGTCATTTTCACAATAATACAACATGTGAACAGTATTTTTCTTAAAATATCTTCTATAATTTCAGCAAGAAATCAGATTTTGGAGTGAGTTTCAGCCTCGTTTCTGGATTTCCATCTAACTACTTTTCTTCTTGTCAAGTTAGACTTTGCTTTGTCCTCTTTGCAACACTGTGGCAGGAACACAAGGCTATTTTCCCCAGCAGATGGGACGTACACAAGAACATAACCCATCATCAACTGCAATGTCACTTTCACATGCTTTATGACACCAATAATCTGATTACAGCGCAACGGCGACGTGTCGGACCGCGGATATTCATCATGTCTGTGCCAGTCTCCCTGTTAGAAAAGTCGCAGAAGAGTTTAGACTCCAACGGACGACCACCTGACGCTCTTCAAAAGTGGCCCCTCGGGAGCGCACCTCAGTGGTCAGGACTTCGGATCAAATGCCGGATTTCCAGCGCCTGGAATCATATCCGACAACAGGCTCTGTCTGCTTGCGTGCAAACTACAGTGTCTGCTACTTTAGGGGTGGTGCTGCAGTTGGTCTTGTTTTCCACTTAGCTTATTGAGTTGTCATCGCCGCCTGACCTGCTTTTCATTCTGGCCGAAGAATCGGACCAGAGGCTCCGCGAAGGGGCGGCGTGGGAGGGAGGGGAGCGCGGGGGGAGGCAGAGGGAGTACGTGGGGGAATAACTGAAACTGTAGCCTTCTAAATAACGACTCCTCCAATGCCCCAAATTCATGATAATATAGTCTGTGCTGCAGATAAATAAAACACACCCAATTTTCTTGTTAGCACAGAAATGTGGGCCAGGCGGCTGTTTTCCTTTTCTCTCTTTTTTTGAAGAGATCTGATTATTGTTATAAGTTGCAGCTGAATTGCCGCCCACCCTCTCAACGCAGCCCCCTCGCCGTGACCTCCACCTCTCAATTTACACAGGGGGGTTAAATTAGGCGGCGTGAGGAGAGCCATCATTAGTGCGGCGGGGTGCTGTGTTTGTGCTGCTCGCGGTCGGCTTTATGAAGCTGTGAATAGAGAGTAGGAAAAACCTGTTCTGCAGAAACTAGGTATGGCAGAGCGGGGGTTCGGGGGGGGGGGGGTTGGAAGGAGCCCAGTCTGAGGCAAATCCTGGCCATTGTTCTTAGATCAAAGCGGGAGAAAATGGCAATGTAATACGAGCTCAAATTAAATGGATGTTTTGTCTTTTTATGTGACAGCTTCAATTCTGGCCGCCAGTTTTGATGTCGGGGTTGTTGGTCGGCTTTTCTCAAACTGTTCTCTTGTGACTGGGGTGACAGAGGGAGGAAGATGGAGGAGGAGGAGGTGATGAAGAGGAGGCAGTGGCAGCGTGGTTTTCGGTTCTCCCTGAAAATCCACAAGGGCGAAGGAAGCGCCTATTCATAGCAATCACAAACACGCATATCGCTAACCCGGCGTCATGCCTCGCCATCGATCCGACATCATAGATGCTTGATGGCGCTCGCACGTGACGGGGGCCGTGGCATTCGTGGCGCTCGTCACTATTATCTGTCACACCGATGTCACTTCAAATCAATATCCATCTCTTAGTCATTGACCTCCTCTACAGCCACACACACAAACACACACACACTTCATGGAAGTCGGTGAGCAGGAGAAGGAAGGGACGGGGCGTCACCGTGGACAACGCCGCATGTTTGCCGGAGTCTCGTATGTCCGCTTGGCAAATACCCCCCCCCCGTTACCTCAATAGTGGCCATTCTTCTTCTGCTGCCCCTTCGTCTCTCATTTCTGCCCTTCTCTTGATTAAAAAGTGGAGGTGGAGGGGTGGGGGGTTGGGGGGGTGGCAAGGGGTTTTTGGCAACACAGTCGGGTGCATTCACCTGGACTTTGAAGAGGAGGGGGGGCTGGTATTTCAACTCAACACAGGATCGCCCCCCCCTTTCCACCCACCTTCCTTCTTCAGCCACTGACTATTCTTTTATTCCTGGGATGCCAGCTGCCGGTAAGGTGATAGGTGAAACACACACACACCCCCACACACACACACACACACACACACACACACACACACACACACACGCACAGACGCGAGTAGGAGGGGACTGATAGCACAAGGACCACCGGTACGAGAGCAGACACAGGTGTCCGGTAATCATGCCCGTTTGACCTACCTGTACCCTTTTGGTCTGGCAGGTACAGAAAAAAGGAAGAAAGGTAGAATATTTCCTGCCTGTTTACTCGACGCCCGAACAAAGAGGCTCATTGTTGACGATGGCCGACGTAACCCGACCACCATTTTTTCTCGTTCAATAGAGGAGGAACAGCTTGCAGCTTGGAGATGATAGAAAAACTGGGCCGAATTAAACTACCCCCCGACTTCCTCCTGTACTCCTCCACCTCCTCCTCCTCCACCGCTTTTCTGCATTATTTTGACTTATTGGGGAGAAATACCGCAGGGAGCAAACCGGCTGCCCCGCTAATTGTGTTTTTTCGACACTCCTGTGCCCCGTTAACAAAGTGCACGGCAAGCAGGCGAACGTCGGAGCGCCGTGACGGTGGGGACCCCCAAACAACCTGACACCATTATCAAATTTCCCATTAGCTGCCCAAAATGGCAGCCCAGTCAACAACTGAGTAATGAGATCTAATAGGGCCGCGGCTGAAAAACGAGACCTTGAGTGCACGTCGTGAATCTTCTCGGCTTCTGTTTTTTTTTTGTCGCTTGCTGGGAATTGTGTCGCAGAAGAAGCACAAAAAAGCATCAGGGAGTCACGGGACTCTTAGCTAAGTGCTCTCCAAGAAGTGCCTTGGAGGAGAGGACTATTTAACATGCGGATTAGTGCGCATATCGCCGTCATCAGAGAGCGATACGAGGCCTTGATAGGCCGCCTGTCTTTGATGCCACGCGAGGCAACGGGGAAGGCCTTATCCCTTTCGCCTATCTGCCGTAACACGCTCCTGCAGCACACGTACCCTGATCCAGCCTTTTTACAACTGCCGAGATGGAGCAGATTGGATTGTGCAATGGGTTTGCTTTGCCTCTGTCGCCTTCCTTTCGTAAAGTAGATCATATGCCTTTCAAAGTAAATGCAAATACCCCGAGAGGCGCGTGTCAACACGCGAACACGCTGTCGTTTTTTTGGGGTGGGGGGGATCGCACACCTAAAGCCGGCTCAGGGAGTCGTTTACCTCCGAACGCCACGCGTAAACTCAAGATAGCCTTTGAGCGTCGCGACACAAAGCCCCCACAGATGTGCACTGTTTCCAGCACAATCCATCCCCCCTCCCTCACCCTCACCCTCGCACCCACCCACCCCCCCTTTTTGCTCCTGAATAGCTGCATTGTGCACCCCAGCCACTTCATTTCGCATTCCTACGTCAGACAAAATGAACGCTGTCGGCTGCAAAAGCGGCACCGCCTCGCCCCCCCTCCCTCTTTTGAACGCTATTAAAATTTTTGTTATGTTTTCCACTTTGGCCCCCCTGGTGAAAATAACACATGGGGATTGTCTGGGCACGAGCCAAACACACATAAATTTCAATATTAATTTGGTCGGCACCTCGGCAGGCTCCCCTGCCTCCTAATCTCCCCGCCGCATATCTTCATTATCTGAAAGTGTGCTTTCATCTTAATTCCATTTTCATCCATCAAACGTCGGGGAGGTTTGACCTTGCGTGATCTCGGCCAAGATAGCGAGTTGGGGAAGCGGAGTGAGCGAGAGTGACAGAGGCAGAGATAGGGGAGCAAGGGAAGAGGGGAAGTTGGGGAGATAAGGGAGCCGAGTTGCGATGATGAACGAGGACGGAAGGACGGAGGACATGATGGGAAGAAATGCAGCGGGGGGGGGGGCTGGGATGGAGAGCGAGTCTCCAGACAATGTGGCGGGGGTCTCTCTCCAAGCCGTTCCTCCTCGCTTCGTCTTCTCTGTTGCGGCCAAGCGGAGCGACGCGGCGTATCTCAATTTTCCTTAACAACCCGTCACTCTTTATTCATTCCTTCCCTCCGCTCGCCTTGGGCTCCTTTCCCGTCTTCCTCCATCCTCTCTCCCTCCTCGCCGTCAGTTTATTTATCCTGACATTAGGGTTTAATTACTCATTTGTCGTAATTGTTTTCATAATTGTTTGGATCATAATTGTCCTATGCTTCTGTTATCAGGAACAGGTGGTGGATGAGACCTGTAAGGGAAGCGTGTGTGCTGTATATACGGCTGTGTAATTCACTGCTCTGTCGAGACGAGCCATATTTGAGCGTTCGATTCACATAAACACGCTTATTTTGGTCTTTGATTTTCTGAATATTTGTCCTTTTTTTGGGGGACTGACGCAAAGAATTGAACTCTAGGCTGCCGGTATCTGTTTGCGTCTTTGACGCCTACCGGCGTCGCTACCCGCGGACGGCACGAGTCGGCGCTCTCGCGGACCCTGGCGACGAGTGGAGGCACACAGTACTTATCCCACATGAATGATACATGCCGGCGTGATCACACTCAAACAGAACGCCTCATTAGTGGATAAGCTGGATATGCTCTCTAACCTCCCCCGATCTGTCTCGCTCCTCTCCCTCCTGCCTGTTTGGATGGCAGCCCTGATCCCCTAAACGCAGGTTATCTGTCATCAGTGACTCGGGATGGTAAATAAAGAATCATTTATCAGCCTTATTAAAGCTTCTGCGCCGTCTCTTTCTCTCTCTCCCCTTATCTCTGTCTTTCACTTTCTTTATCCCTCTCCCCTGCAGTCTGTCTATCCTCTTTGATCATATCGCCATGTTATTTTTTCCCCCTCCCCCTCCTCTTCTTCACGGTGACAGTCGTTTCTTTTAAATATCGCACTTGAAGGCCTCCAAATCTTTCACCTGTGCCGGCGTGGGACAGGTCGGCCGGGCCTGTTCTCGGCTCACATCCTCTGCTGGCAAAGAAAAGCTCCGCGGTGGCATTTGGCCGCTTTGCCAACTTCCAGGCCGCGCTGATGCCGTGTCATGCTTTTCTTGCTGACACCCAGACCTGTGTCACAACAAGCCAACGTTAACGCCAGCCCAGGGCTTGTCGCAGACTGACAGTAGTGGGCCGTTGGTCAGACACAGCGCTGCCAGTGCCGTGATGGATCCCCACATGCGACACCACCTCGACACCACCCCCTCCCCCCAAAAAAACCACCCATCCACTGAGCAATGCCAGAGCTGGGAACCTCAACTGATGGCAGGGTGACAAGAGAAATGACATGACAATGTCAGACACACTCACACGCACGGATGTCCACGCGCACTCCCCGGATAGACACCGAGCGCTCGCACACCTGAATGCACACGGGAGGGGGATTTCACTCGATAAATGCACGCATGTAGCCGCGCGCACGCGCTCGGTGGCCAGTGTGTCATTCAGCTGTCGGCGTACGAAGCAAGGACTGCAGGAGAGGAAATAAAATAAATAAAACACGGGAAATGCGATCGCGAGATCTGCAGGGCAGACTCGCTGTAAGCAACACCCGGGTCACGGTTTGCTTGGCGCTCCTTCCCGGCGTCTGCCGGCGCTGGTGTCAGCAGCAGTGGCTCGGACGCGGCGACACAGGAGAAGGGGCCCCATCTATTTCTCATGACAACGGCGTAACGTAATTCGGCTGCGAGTGTCGCTGTGGAAATTGCCGGAGGGAAAAAAAAATCGCACGGTCGACGGCGACGGGGCCTTCATGCGAATTAGGAAGCTTTTCGTTCATCCCGCATTTTCAAACATCCCGTTTTAGCGTCGTGCAATCGGTTACGCGGCGTCACTGGTGTCGCAATCAAAGCCTTCTTGCAGGACCAGCAGGAAAAAGCGGCCCAATCCCACAAAGGGTGCTATTTGTCGGCTCGGACTTAATCCACCGCCACTCACGACTAATGCCCCCCCCCTCTCTCCATCCATCCATCTCACCCCCCCACCCCTCTTCCATATGAATCAAAATAAATAAATAAATGCGCCTCTCTATTGGCATTCAGAGCAGGTCAGGGGGGTTGGACTAAGCTTCTGAAGATGTTCAAACGCATCCCCCCAGAATAGTATCTCTGTTACACCAGTGGCCTAATCCGCCACTTGAAGAGCAATTAAAAGTTTAGCCCAGACTTTAAGAAAGTAACCATGTGTGATCTTTTTTCTGTCTTCCCCCCTCCCTCCTTTTCCCTCTTCCTGCGGGCCCGTCTCTCCGGCTGCGTGCATGGGGTGCATGCTAATGGGAAAATGCTAGCTGTGGCACTCTTCCAAAGGCATCCCAAACACAGGCAGAAAAGAGATGACCAAAGGGGGGGTGGGGGGGGGAGTGGGTGAAGGGAGAAGAAACTAGCGCAGAATGCGTCGATCAACAATTTTCTCATTTACTTATCATCTGCGCCCCCCCCCTCGCCTCTATCCCTACCCTGCTCGCACCACGTTCCGCTCTCTTCCGGCTCTCCAGCGTGTTTTTCCCGCTTCGATTCCCACTTTCTCTTTTTTCCTTTCCCAATCCAAGACGGTTCCCAAGGCACGAGCTCTGAGAATTGATCCCCACAGAGTTCCTCGGGAGAACACTTTGTGCCTAGCAACAACTTTCTGGCGCACAAACCCCGGCCGCGCCGACGGCGAGGAGCGCCGGGGAGTTCATGCTCTGGGTTTTCCTGCTGCCTTTTTGATTTTGGTGACCAAGTTTTGCATGACTGGGGCCTTTATATTCATACAACTGTTCTTGTTTCTTGCCAAAAGAGAGCAGCGAAGGGTCAGCAGGACCCCCGGTGGACAAACGCCGAAGGACGTCGGAGTGATCGGCGTTCCGTCGGACTGTAAAAGTAGAGTAGGAGGGCGAAAACGACTCTCGCCGCTTGAAAGACCGACAAGAGGGCGCTAATGGCATCATCAGCTCTTAACGAGACAGCGTGCCGTGTTGCTCATAACGTCTGCGCCTCCTGCAATAAAACAATTTTTAAAAGGTGTTTAAAAAGTGTTATCATCAAGCGCCGTGCCTCTGCGCCGGGCCTCACGGCTCCACCGACATAACTCGAACGAGAGCGCGGCGTCCGGGACCATCAATCTAATCCAAGTATCTGCCTCGATCTCGTTTTACAATTTTAAATCCATCACGGTCGAGGTGAGAAACTAAGAAGCCGGGTGCCCTTGTAAGCCCGGCTGTCGAAAGGAGTTGCACTGAAAAGTTTTTTTTTTTCGAAGTCAGCAGACTAGAAACACACAAAAAAAGAAGTACAAAAAAACCTTCCTTGCATCTTTGTTGACTCAGAAGATAACGGCTAGAAAAAAAAAGAGAAAAAAAATCACACGCTGAACTCACAAGAGCCTCTTTTATCTCGCCTTTGTTTTCCTTTCTTTCCTCCTGGAGTCTTGGGTGTTCTTTGGAAACGTTAGCCCGCTCTCTCTCATCTTCATCCTCCCTCCCTCTACCCCCCCTCCTCCCCCCTTTTTTCTCTCTTTCCTCCCTGACCTGGAGGGATACGTGCGGAGGAGTGAGGTTTGAAGGAGGTGGTGAAGAGGAGCGCTGGAGCTTGACAGGGCCAAAGCTATCAGTCAGGCTACAACATGATACCCGGCACTCTGCGGGCGGTTGCGCGAACAAAAGCCGCAGCCGACGACTCCGCCGACATTCCCACAACTTAACCTATTTCCAAACTGACCCTAGTCACTCTCAGGTCGCACAGAGCACCTCAAAGTACCGTCCAATTTCACCTTTTATGACTGCCGTGTCCTCAGAGCTTCGTTGCGTTCTGCAACGCTGTAATTAGGTACAACCGAGCGGCACCCAAATACAACCCGAATCCGCCTCGATCGGGTTCCGATCGATTTCCAGTCGGTTCACCTTGAGGGGCGCTTGTCTCATTTATCACCCCGACGTCAGCGTATCTCGCCATCTTTGCGTCGCTGGAGTTACACACCGAGTTTGGCCTGTGTCTGGCTGACGCGATTAGACGGAGCTAATTTAAGATCCCTGCAAGTATGTTGTTTGGTGGCTGTTTGGCAGGTTCCGAGCATCTCGGGTGGCGTATTGTGGGTCATTGTCTGGTTGGCCATTAAATATGAAACGTGGGTTCTTAATTACCGACTGGCACTTTTGGCGATGGCGGCGGTACTCGTGTGTCGCTCTCCTCTCTCACTCTCTCCAGGTCTCTTCGTCTCACCCCCTTTCTACCCCCCCCCCCCTTTTTCTTCCTCTGAGTGGCCTCTTAATCTCCTGTTGCATCTCACTTACTCAGGCTCTCCTCTCCGTATCCCCGCGTTGTTCTTGGTTGACTGCAAAAAGACACTGGTCCTGCAGTTTGTGTTTGCTCGCGAAACCAAAGTCCAAAACCAGCCAGAATTACTTCCCCCCACGGTTCATGGCGGCGGGTCACTGCCACCCGCCAAAGGTATTTACTGCTGAAATTACACACACCACGTTTCCCAGACGCATTTCCATGGTTCTATTATCCTGGTCCAGAGACCCTGGTAAAGGTGGGCTTAATTAGAAACCCAGACATTCAGAGAGAAAGGGGGTCCACAATTCTTCCTAGATGGAAGGGAGGGGGGGGTCAGGCTGAAGCATAAACACAGTCGCCATTGTGTAAACTGTCAGTGGGCTCTTTCATGAAGGAGTTGACCAGCGAGCCGGTGCGCGGCGTTCGCCGTGACTTCCCATCTGGTTTCATTGTTTTTTTGAGGTCTTAGAAGAAAAAAAGCGGATCACTCCGCCGAAGTGGCGTGTCGCCCCTTCCAGGCTTTCCGCGAGATAAAAGCGGGAGTGAGGCTCAAGCTCGAACGTTCTGTTTAGGGCAAGGAAGGAAATGAAAATCAAATCCAAGAGGTCACACATTATTGACACCAGTGGCACGGGCCCTGTTTTCATTGGCTCCAGGTTCGCCCCCGACTCAGGCAGCCCATGTGTTTTCCCTTTAGCCTCCAGGAAACAGTCCCAGGCCGAGCTTCGGCCAGAGCCGCCCCCCCCTCCCCAGTTTAAAAAAAAATGACTTGTTTGCATTGTTCATTTTCTAGGATGACGGATTTGCTCAATCACCCGTGGCTGTCACAGCTGGATTTCAATCACAGGCACACCCAGCGGAGGCCTCCCACTGTCGGGACCCTAAAACTTGGGGCCCGGCATCTGGCACAGATAAAGACCAGCGGTGCTAACTATTAATGAAAGCCATGCATTAAAAGCTCGGCTGCACTCCAGCCGGGCACCGCGCAGGCTTTTGCGATGCAGCTTGGCTTTAACGCAAGTACAAAAGGGGATTTTCTTTTCCATTTCTGGATGCAAGGCATTAAACAAGAGCCACCCATCACATCAGAGGAAGTCAATAAACCGAATTGACTGCTAAGCAATCTTTCAGAAACAATACGGCGCACCTTTGAAATTAAATGGGAGCGGAGGTCACGGCTTTTTACGGCGTGCTTGTGCGCCTGTGTCTCTGGGACCGGTCAGCGGCGAATTGATTGGCGGCCGGGGCGCCGGCGGGTCAGGGCGGGGAGGCGGGAGTGAACCGGCGTCGGAGGGCATGTACCGAGTCAGGCTGAACAAATGCACCGGGGTCCGAGAGTGGCCGGGGGAGGGGGGGAGAGGTCAAGTCAGTGGCACATGACAGCATGGACAGACAGCGAGAATAAAAGGGCGCAATCGCGCCGTTACACCCACAGGCTGTTTTTATTGCGGTGTGTAAAGTTTCCCACCATTACAACATCTTCGGGGCCGTAAAAAGCCCGCTTGTCAACGCAGATTCGCTCACGTGTGCATGGCGGATAATTGCAAATTCTTTCCTTGTGGTCTGGACATCCCACAATGGGGGGGG
>JASSRZ010000060.1:2956045-2985393 GCA_032164315.1 Malacoctenus gilli
AAAACACACACACACACACACACACACACACACACACACACACACACACACACACACACACACACACACACATTCAGGTGTTCACACATTCTGCAGGCCCGACACCAAGCCGGGACCGCTCATGCATTCATTCATGCATTTGCCAAACATACTATACTTTATGTGCAAACAGCGTCTCTCACCGCCCCCTCCTCATATCACACAGTTAAGGCACAAACACAAATCCATGCATAATAACTCAGCTGGAGCTTGTTTTTTTTCTTCTTTTATGCCCCCCCCCCCTTCTCCTTCCTCTCGGACTTCAAATTGTGATTTCCGAGGAATGCCGCGCTGATTGGGGAAAAGAAAACGCTACGTTCGTACGATCACAGGACTTTTCTAGAGTAAGCGAACCAACGCGAACCAGATGTAACCTGCCTGCAGCCACTACATTGAGATGTGACCTCATTTTGAATACGACTTGCCAGAAACCGGCGTAAAAAAACATGGATATCCATGTGAATGTGTGTGTGTATGTCTGTGTGTGTGTGTGTGTGTGTGTGTGTGTGTGAGACGGAGCTTCAATCTGAATACAAGCAGTGACACTCTGGTTGACCTTTAAGGAAAGAATTGCAAATTGTGTACATCTCCGGCTGTGTATGCGCTGACTCATGCATGTTGCTGCAACGTCTCTGTTTATTCTGCACGGTGTGTTTCGGTGGCCTGCCAGCAGCTTGACCTTTGACCTTTCTGCGTCTCCACACCGCCGCTCGTTGCCCACCCACCAATTTTTGCCCCGAAAAAAAAAAGCCCACGTTTGGCCGCCTTCCTGCCGGCGCCACCTCGCACCGGTGTGCCCACACGCGTGCCTATTTGGGGAACAGCTTGCCGCGCGCCACATCTCCAGCAGGCGCGGCTGTAAAACTGGCGTTCCTTCTGGGAAGAGGGATTTTTGTCAGGGAACTCCTCGCGCTGCCAGCGAGCGCTGGCTGCTGCCGCTAATTGATAGCAATTAGGTCGCATTATTTGGGAATTTGACATCGTGTTCGCCTTTAATCGGCCCGGGTTTGATGACTCAGAGACGCCGCTAAATGCTGTAAGGACTGTCAAAACACGGCCAAACAAATGCCTGTTTGTGGCAGGCGCGAGGTGCAAAAAGCTAATGATTATCTGTCTTGGTAGGAGCCTGGGTGAGAGGAGGCCGAGTAGCATAATGTGGGATTTTTAAGGGGTACGAAACTGGAAAGCAGGAGGGAATCTGGCTCCTCGCAGGAGACGACATGAGGAGGTTGGGCAGTTTTGGAGGTTGAGGCGTCCACAATAAGTCGGATTATGTGAGCAAACAGTCAAGAATCCGAAGGTGCAACAGGACGTTTCAGGCTCCTTCCAGTCTGACTTGTTGCATTGTTCCAATAAAGCGCTTAAAATAAAAGAAATATGCGAATATCAAAGAAAAACGTTCCCTTTTTTTTTGCTGACGTCCGCACATGCTTTCGTATTCCTCAGCTATGCAAAGGTGCAGCTCAGATGTTGCAGAGTCAAGCGCATGTGGAACAAATTACTTCCAGAGTCGTTACACACGGAAAAACAATATTTGATGTAGATAAGATTTACGTGCGCGCGGCGATAAGTCGGTGGGGTTACCGAAATAAAGTGCTAACAAGTGTGGAGAAAAAGGCGGCGTGTATCCAAGTGTGTACTGTAAATCCAGTGCATGTGCAAGTGTGTGCGCATTCCTGAACCAGCGTGGAGATGCATCATACTCTCAGCGGTGCACCAAGACTACGGCAGCCCACCAGAACTTATTTTTACTTCCCTCCTTTCCTCTCGCCCCTTCGCTCCCCCGCTCTCCGCCGCCTTATAAAAATAGATGAAAGCGTGTAACAATGGAAGAAGGGGGATAATCCTCCCCGCTCTCTCTCTCTCTCTCTCCCTCTCGCGCCGTCTTCTCTTTGAGGACACCGTTAATGTGTCTCATATGGTGGGAGGGCGTGGAGGGAGGGAGGGAGGGAGGGGGGAGTAAAGCGGGCGGAGGATCGAAATGAAAAGCTAACACACGCACAGCTTAGAGGAAGGGACGCGCCCGTCCAGGGGGTCGCCGCGACCTCTGACACCGGCGGCGTCGGAGGGCTTCGTAACCCGCCGCCTTCCCCTCGGACGGACACACTCGGGAAGCTCGGACACCCACGCAAGTGCTCGCAAACACATCTGTGTTTGCACACATGCAGCCGTGCGTGCACACTCCCCCCTCCTCACCTGAGGGACAATATCCTCCTGAGCTCCTCGAGCTGAAGAATTTCATTATTTCCTTTCTTCTTATTTCCTTTCAACTAGGATATTTTCTGTTTTTCGAGCGACTGCGCTCATGGACACAATTACTCAGGGTCATATATGCATCAGAGAGAGAGAAGGAGAGAGGGAGAGAGAGAGAGAAAGAGAGAGAGAGAGAAACCCTCCTAAAGCAGATGTGTGATATACAGGCGGGGAAAAAAAGGATGCTTATTTTTTTTCTAACCCTCAACAATCCTTCCGCGATTCTCTCAGAAGTCGGCCGACTTAATGCCGCTCCTTTTTTTTTTTCTCTCGCTGAGACTTTTTCCTCCTCGTCCACTTAGTGCATCGAACCGGTTTCCCCGGTGAACACGCGGCAGGAGAAACTCGCAGAATGGTCAGCATTAGCGGCATGCATGTTTGATGAAGGCCGAGAGCTCGCTCTACTTAAGGCGGGCAAGGGGTGGGGGGGGCGAATCGTAGGTGCGCGCGTTTCGAGGAGCAGGAAATCGTGTTCCGAAGAAGATGAAGATTTGTGCGTGTGTGTGTGTGTGTGTGTGTGTGTGTGTGTGTGTGTGTGTGTGTGCACGCGCTGCTAATATTTGCTCTCCGGCAGCTTCTCCGGGGGTGAGCGTGGAGCTGCTTGCTTATGCATTGTTGACCCATTTAAGAGCTTTGGCGATTTTTGCTATTGTGACGGTTCTCTTAGCTCACAATGAGAACACTTATAGCACATATATGAAGCCTCAAAGGGGGAAAAAAGGCATTGTACTTTTCCCTTTCTTCTTTCTTCTTCTCCTTCCTCTTCATAACTACATTCAGGTCTCTCATTTTCAGCACAGTTTCCCTCCACAGCCATATCTTTTTTTTGTCTCTCACCTCCTAATAAATACTCTTTCATTTCCGATCATCTCCCAGCAGTCGCCTTCGTATCACACCTTTACAAAGCCACATAAAGACAAAAAAGCCGCACACTAAAAGAGCCTTTTTTTCCGTCTGCCTTTGTTCACTCAGCACCTAAAGCAACACCAGAGAAACTCAATATATTTACTGTGGACTCTCACTTCAGTCTCTGTGTGCTTCATAACTACACCCGGGCCTCTCATCCTGCAACACTTTATTCCTCTGAATATTGCACTTTAAAGCCACACACAAAAAAAGGGAGAGAACTCAACCTATTTAGGCACTTTTCCGAGGAATCTTTATTTGTTTCTTTTCGCTCACCTCTTCACAAAGACGCTCTTATTCTCTTTCATTCCCAAACTTCCTCTAAAGAGCGATTCGTAACTCTCCGCAGTCACATTGTGTTCTCTGTTCATTTGCCACCAATCAGGAACCTTTTCTGTGACATCTTAATAAAGCCGCTTCCTCTTCCGACACCTTATTTCCGCGCATTAAGCACCTGGATGTGGCCACTTAGAGGAAACTTCGGTTCCTTTCGACCTTTTTCAAACAAGGGCTTTAACTCCTTTGGTTTCCTACGACTTCATAAATACATTAACATTTTGTATCCCTCTTTTTTCTTCTATTACCCTTTAATCTTTCATCTC
This sequence comes from Malacoctenus gilli, assembly GCA_032164315.1. Classification (NCBI taxonomy): domain Eukaryota; kingdom Metazoa; phylum Chordata; class Actinopteri; order Blenniiformes; family Labrisomidae; genus Malacoctenus; species Malacoctenus gilli. The sequence goes on from JASSRZ010000060.1 coordinate 2,959,846, forward strand.
TGGGCGCGTGGCGCCTATAGCGACGTCGTCGGGTTTTGACATTTTCCTTACAAGTGAAAAAAGACGCCTTTTATTTGTTGATTTCTCTTCCTGCGTTCATGAATACACTTCCTCTCTCATTCCCTTTCTTCACCCCCCGTCTTGTGGAAAAAAAAATGTTGAAATGAAGTGTCATCTCCGCGGCGCCCCACTGACAGCTCAGGAATTATTTCGGGGGCATCACGCACCCCACGCCCACATGAATATGCATCGGCCCCCGGTAATTGAGGCGCCACGTCGGCCTCAGACGCCACGAGTTTGGCGTGTGTTTCCAGCGGAAGCACACCACTCCCTGTCTTTGTGATTCCTCCGCGCACCTGGCTGCAGGAAGGCGCACGTCCAAAAACAAACCCACCCTTTTTTATTCCCCCCCAGGTGTGGCCGCTTTTGTTTTCATCCCCTTTTCTTCTCCACTTAGAGGTGGCAAAACAAGGGACAAAAAAAGAAAGAAAAATCCCCCCTTCTTCCTTTTGTGCGGCGCTCGCCGTAACAGCTGTCTTTTTCAATCCCCTAAATGCTGCAATCACCTCACAAAGCAACCCGGCAGCTCAGTTATGCGCGCCTCTGATGACTTACAGTCCTGAGCGCAACTTCCTGTGAGGGACGGGGGAAGAGCAGCCGAAGTGGCGGGCGGAAAGCTTTTTTTTTTTTTTTTTCCATCGGAAACCACAATAGGAAAAAAAAACCAAAAAGCCACCCGGGAGCCAAAACACATCAGCGGACACAATCACAGGCAGGTAACGTGACACCGCGACCAGACAATGGGGCGGTAAATGCGGCGGCGTTGATTTGACGGGGGAATGCCAGGTGAGTTCCCCCCCCCTCCCTCCCTCCCTCCCTCTCCAGTCCTCCACTCCCCTCCCCGTCTGCAAGCGTTTACTAAAAGATTAACCCTCAGAACAAACACAGTCTGGGCACACCTGTTTCGGGGCACTTATGGCAAAGTGTGTGATTCTTTGTCTGTTTCCTGCTCTTTTGTTTGCCGTCCCGCCCGCAGACTAATGGCTACCTGGAAGGCTAAAACAATAGCATTTATCTTGTCTGCGGCTCAAACTCAGCCCCCCCGGGGCGATCACTTTAGCTTGTGGAACCAGTCACGGTGGCGGCGGCAGTGGCGGCGCCTCCACGGGGCACGGGGGTTCGGCTCTGACGTCCGACTGCCGGAAGACACACAAATTTTATCGATCCTCCTCGTTTTATTTGCGGCCGGGTGATTTATTTCGCCTACTTTTATCCCCCTCCCCCCCCCTCACTTTGCTCTTTTTTCCCCCCCACATTGTCTCAGCTTCAAATGAGCCTTCAACTTTTATCGGGCGCGAGGACAGAAGCAGCGAGAGACTGACATGATGACAAAAGACGCCCCCCCCCCGCTCGCCCCCCCGCCACCGATGAACTGACAAAACAAGAGCATCCTAATCCAGATGATGTGCCTCGCAAATCCACTCACAAAGCGCACAAGCGCACGTACGCAATCACGCGCACGCACATAAATACATATGTGCAGGACCGGGGGGATTTAAACACATGTGGGAATCTCTTTAAATAAATGCCCCACCATCGGCTGCTGGCTGCGTCTGCAGGCATTGTGCCGCACGACGACTGACGGCGAGGTATTTCCTACGGGCGTTGCACGGGTGCTACCGGGGAGAGGCTTACCTCCGGCGCATGAAAAGACTGTGTACACAAGCGGGGAAGGAAGGTGCTGCAGGTGCGAACGGCGTCACGATTACAAGAAATACGAGCTTTCTTTGGCTCGTTTTCAAATTAACACTCGAGCTCCTGGAGTGTTTTTTTTTTTTTGGTTGTTGTTTTGGGCTTTTTTTTTCCCGCCGCTCGCTGCACAAGAGGCTGCGGAATGCAGAGCGGCGGCGTTGAGCCCGCCTCCCACACACAATGTGCGGCTCGGATTTGAAAATCTCCTGGAAGTGACAGATTGGGTTCACACACTGCGCTGGGAAACAAGTTGCAGTCATTATCCAGTTAGAGCCGTTATGAAGAACTCGTTCGCAAACTCCTCTTTGGGTAGTCGAGTGCCGCGCCGGCTCACGCGCCCGCCCGCCCGCCAGCTTGCCCTTTTTTTTCCCCCCGCCATTGTCACTGGTGTTTGTCGTAAGACGTTACATGTCAAGCTGTGTGGTTTGCATATGTGGAAGAGCGACTATTTATTTATAGCCTCTTGTGGACACAGACGGAGCAAAGTTACAGTGATGTCACGATCAGACGGACGACCGAGGCCTTGAATTATTCAAAGCAAACCGTGCGAATTACATCATGCAAGAGGCGTACTTCTCCTATTTCAATGATAGATAATATGAGCTTGGAGGAGCTTGTGTTGCAAATGTGTTTTATCGAATTCCCTACGTTGGTGGTTAACCATTTTTCAAGGAGCTCGAGTACACTCTCACAAGCAGACTTCAAAATAAAAGCAGGACACTCCAAAGCCGCTGACTGCAAGAAGTAGCGTCTGTATTTAGCATGAATTGCCATGTCTCTGTCCCTTTAAGAGCCAGGTGCATGAGCAGCACTTTGCAATATTGAATTTCTCTTTGATGACGCCTTAAGTTGCTTCAAATAAGGTGCTGAATGAGGTAGAAATGATGAACTGGCAGCTCAAACTGAACTCCGTGACCTTAAACGGCAGTTTTTCAGTGTCAGAAATACTTGACAAGTTGCCGAGATTTTCCTTTTTTTCCGATCTGTCCGTCGCGAGTCCATCTCTGTCATTCAAGAGTATTGTTAAGTCAGTGAATCACTCTGTTAGGGCTCCGGGACTCCACTTTGTTCGTGCCGAACGCAGGCGGCTAAATACCCGACGCGGACGGAATTTCAATAGGAATCAAAACTTATGGACGTCGACGCGGCGGAGGGATTGAGTTCACCCGTCTGATTTTTACTGACAGTCTGAGGGGGAATGAGGGAGAGTGGGAGGCGGGAAGAGGGAGAGAGGGAGAGAGAGAGAGAGAGAGAGAGGGAGAGACAGAGAGAGAGAGGGACAGAGAGAGAGAGAGAGAGAGAGAGAGAGAGAGATGAATGATGGGTCCATCACCCCACACGTTGTGAATGTGAAGTCACGCCAGGACAGCATAAATCATCCTAATCCTTGAGCGATTGCAGACGGAGCAAGGACACACAATATGCGGCGTATACGTACGGGTGGCCGACACGTCTCACCTTGCTGAACTCCCCAAATCACAGTTCAAATCACTCATCTTTATACGAGGGGGGACAAAAAAAAAGGAAGAAAAAAAAACACTCCCTTAATAACTCACTGAGCTTGAGGAAGGTTTAATCTTAATCAAAAGCAGCCACAGATTATGAGCTGCAAAAAAACAGATGGCTGGAGAGTGAAAATTGTGTTTCCCAGACAATTCTTGATTGTTTGCGCTTTTTTCCTCCCTCCCTCCTTGGTGTTATTATTGTTATTACTGCCCCTGCTTTTGGTGATTTCATTTTTTTTGGTTCTTATACGCATTATCGGGGGGGGCTTAAGACTAGCTGACCAATTCCAAAAATGCTCCTGTCAGGACCTTTCATTAGTGTCAAAGTCTTAATCCACCTCAATGCATACACACAGTAATCCGCCTCCTTTCTCCTCTTGAAAAGACCAGAGCTGTCAACACTCATGTTCTTTGGCTGAACTCCGCGCGAGGACAAAGCAATTTGTTTCTAAAGAGGGGGGGGTTAGGGAAGAGGGGGGGCCGGGGAGAGGAGAAGGGAGGGGGGCTTTGCAAATGCAGGCGCTTGGCTGCAGTCGGGGGGTGAAAATGTGTTTTGTTTTGTTCTTTTCGTGCGGGAAAGTCTGTGAGCACGAAGGCGGCAGCGGCAGCGGCAGCGGCAGCGGCGGCGCGTCTTTTGAGTGAATTTGATAGAAAACCCGCCAGTCAAAGAGTTTATCCGCTGGCACAGGTGAAGACGGAGGAGAGGAAGGAGTGAGCGGCAGCGCCGAGACGCCATTGTATCTCCTCCTGGTGTTATGCAACCTGAGGAGCAGGCAGGCGCTTCCCTCTTTCTTGTGATTAATTGTGTGTGTACGTGTGTGTGAGTGTGTGTGTGTGTGTGTGTGTGCGCGTGCACATATCCGTGCTCAGGCGGGGAGATTGTGTCAGTTTAATCTGAAGTGCTGATTGTGTGAATAGGGCAAAAAATAATGAGAAACAAAGAATGCACAGTTAAGATCCAGAGAGCACTTCCCCTAATGAAATGCTATGTCTGACACATTTTCATACACTCTCTCCCACACACACACACACACAAAATAAATCCTCACTCTCTGGAGCTGCTGCACACATACACATACACTCACACACATACAAAAAAAAAACCCTACCAAAGAAAATGAATTGCATTCTGTCGCTAAATTCCACTTCTTATGGAGTGTGTGAAAAGATCATACGAGGCCGAGCTGAAAAATGTGCGAAAGTAAGCTGGATGCAACAGACTAGCGTGTGCGTGTGTGTGTGTGTGTGTGTGTGTGTGTGTGTGTGTGTGTGTGTTTATTCTTTTGTTGTTTTTGTGGTGTGAAAAGAAAATAGGCCAAAAAAGATACTAAGTTTCCCACCGTTTCCAACATGAAATCTCTTGTTTATGCTGGAGTAAAAACGAGGCCGTGGACTAATGTTCTCTCCTCCCTCCCCCCCCAAAAAAACTCCCCCCACCCACCCATCCCTCCAGAATCTAAAAATGGAAAAATAAGCATCAGGAAACGTACGGAGGAATCTTCCACGACTCGTCTGAAATCAGGCAAGAGGCAGAATGTTCACAGCCCACTCAGTGACACCGGGGGTTTCGGATTTTGGAGCGTGATGTGTGTGCGCGCGCGTTCCTGCGTGCGCGGACTGCAGAGGTCCGCTGGACAGGCCTCTCTTTACTCACCCTGACAGGCAGAGAGCTGTAAAAAATTGCACCATATTTCCTCTCAAGTCTCTTCTGATACCGAGAAGCAGTGTTTTCACAGCTGCCTCACTCTCTCTTTTCTCCCCACTCTGTGAGCGCGCGCATGTGCGTGTGTGTGTGTATACGTACGAGGGTCTCTTTGTGTGTTTGCATGCTATTTTCTTCCTCTTTTTTTAAACCCAATGTGAGCAGAAATGGAAAAACAACAACTAGGTGCCAAATGTTTGATGCGCAGAGAGACAGGGAAAGAGGGTCCTTCTTTGTTCTGCAAACTTCTCCCCCCCCTTGTTGCTTCGGATTTGTCCTCACCCCCTCCTCCCCCCCTCCCCTCGTCTCCCTCACTGCAGCTCAGACATCTTGGAGTAATCACCAGTTTATGCAAAAAAAAAAGAGAAAAAAAAATCCAATATGATTCCCAAAGTAATCAGCTTGCCACCTCCCCAAGAAATGTTATTGCTGGCATTTTGGGGCTTATTTAATTGAAAATTTGATTCTCACCGCTCGATGGCCATTCCCAGCGTGTGAAACATGGATGCAGACTCCTCTGTATCCAATTAGAAGCCAGTCATCTATGATGACAGCGCCGTGTCGGCGGGGAGGGGAGAGGGAGGGAGGGCGGCCGCTACCGCAGCTAATAATAGACTAATAACTCTGACGATGTCTGTGAGCGATGTTGTGCTGCCACGAGATGTTCGGCGTTGTAGGCAAGTTTCAGGTTGTTATTGCAGGCGTGTTCGGGCTGCCATTTGCATATGAAGCCGAAGTCTGAGTGCGTCTGTGAATGAGCCAGGTTGTCTGAGTCACCGCAAAGGAGAATATGGGCGGAAAAACTAACAAATAAGCGACGCGAGAAAAACACGTTTTTTTTCTTTGCACCTCAACAGCGGAAATGATCCCCGTTGGATTGTGGCATGACTGTGACACATCGGCTGAGCTGTCGGCCTGATTCACCTCCTAAGACCAACTGTAGGAACGTCATTCAAGGGAAGATGCTCTTTAATAGGGACAATGACGCCTCATTGGCTGAGCCGAACTCAGAGGAAAAGCTGCACTCTTCTGTCACTGAACAGGAGCTTAGTGAAATGATAACTGGGTGTACAGCTGTGAACAGTCAGCTTGCAAACAGGGCAGACAGAGCAGTATTGCCTCTCTGAGACCCAAGTAACTGTAACTAACGACATATTTCACGTTGTAATCGGTTACCAACATGTCACAGGGAAGCAGCAGCCATTCAGTTACAGTCATGTGATAGTTACTAACAAGTATTTTTAGCCCAACTAAAAACAGAAGGTTCTCAGGGACTTTTTTTATCGAGGTCTTGTGGTCGTAATCAACAAGTAAACAACTACAGAAGATATGCGAGAGAGGAGGAAAAAAAAAAAAACTGCAGAAAATCGCTGAAATCTTCCCGGCGTTTACTTCTTTAAAACGCGTGTTCGTATCGGAGACGCGGCCCTTCTGCCATCCTTGACTCTGCACTACTCTTTTGGAAATGGTCAGAATGCAAAAGCTTGTGTGTGTTCCAGCGCTTACGCTTCGGCCGGCCAGTCGTCGTGTAGCAGCAGCGTGTACAACGAGTAAATATCGATCTGGACGCCGCAGACAACCTTGTCTGTAGAGGGCGGGGTTGGATATTCGGGCTACTCTCTGCCTGACCTGAAGTTGTCGCTCGTCTACCTGAACAGGCAAAAAAAATACTCATTAAAGGTGCAGTTTTTCTCTGGCCGGAGAAGGTGGAAAAAAGGAGAGTCTAAATATTTGTGAGCAAGTTAATTATGTGTCCCCGTGCGACAGTGTGAGGGTGAATGAGGGGGAGGGGGAGAGGTGGGTGAGCGTCGCACCTGCTCGCGGAAGCCACCGTAAATGAAAATCAAAAGGAGTAGCTGGAGAGCGGCTTCCTCTAATAATAGAAGTGAAGGTCTGGGAGCGAGGCAGAGTGTGAGAAGAGGTGTTTGCATAATGGAGAAAAAAAAAGGGGGGGGGGAGTGTGTGGTGTGTTATTTGGCGTGGACGCCACAAAGTGAGGAAGGGAGAGGAGGAAAAACAGTGGTCTTTGTCTGGCCGCGTTTCCTCCGTGTCACTCCTAAGCCCTCCCTCGCCCACGTACTGTACATCACCTTGGCTTAGCTGTTACCCATATGCCGCGGCGGGAGCAGCAGGACACAAAGCCACTGACTGACTGCTGTGAGGCCAAAGGCTTAGGAGCCTTGTAATGTGTGTAAATGTCAACCCCTTCTTATACAAGCCTCTAACCTTGGCCGCCACTCAGCCAAACTGTGCCTGTATTCACCTTTGCAACAAAAACGCGAACCGTCAGAGAGGCGGCGATCAGCCGCGCCGGACTTTTTCTTTTTCCTCCGCTCGCTGCGCAACTTGCAAACTAACTGCAGTGAAAAAGTAGGTCACACGAGTCCCTCAAAACAATAGAGCGACTTTAGATTGAATCTCGATGCTTGATTGCAGATTTAAAAGCTGGAAAATGAAGAGTAATACTCGTAAGAGTCGCAGTACTCGAGTGTGTGTTGCTGACAGGGAGATGATAGAGCAGCTGTGGCAAGTGCTGTCTGACAGTAAATGCCCCCCCCCCCCCGTTTCCTCCCTCCTCCATGTTTACAGTCCTAAATGGATTATGGGCCATGGGCAGCTCAACATCAACCTGCACACATGTCCGCTCCCGGGTTCACACGCACCTCCGCCGTGGGAGCGAGGAGGCGCCGTAACCGGCGCCTTTCACGAGCGCCCCGGCGTGGCCTCTGGTCGGAGCGCGAGCACGCCGCTTATCACGTTAGCATCGATCATGTGAGCGCCCCGGCTCTGACCTCGCTGCCATCGCCGGGAATCCGGATCGAGGCGCGAGCGTCGCGTCCCGTCGAGCCGAGGCGCCCGTGCGAACCGCGTGGAGGCGGCCGCTCGGCAGACGTGGCTGCGACTGCCGGGGTTGGGGGAGCTTACACGCCTTATCCCGCGTGTCAGCGTGATACGCGGGGGGCTCGCCGGCTGTGGATACCCTCCCTTGTAATACTCTAATGTGCATTAGAATTAAGCCCGGGCCTCTGAAATGAAAACAGCGGAATTAGCCGTCAAAACGAGAGCCGCGGTGAAGAAAGCTGGAAAAGAATGAGGAAGGAGGATGGGCGGGCGGGCGAGGGGGGGTCTGTGTGCGTGGGGAGGGGGGGAGAGTTTGGTAATATTATGAATGTAATGTTTCTTTTCATAAAGTCGGGGATGAGGTCGCGGCAAATGATTCCCCTCGACGTAAGTCCGGGAAATGAAGCTTGCTCTTTTCAGCGGGGATAATTAGTCGGGCTGACAGTCGATCCCCATTTGTGACACTGATTTTTTTCCCTTCCCTTTTCCTCTTCCCTCTCTAGTTTGGGACTATAATCCCTCCTTTGAGGACGTGCATGTGACAGAAGTATTTTTTTTTTTTTGTCCTTCTAGAGTATTCCAGCAATTAGAGAGGGTACAATAATACCCGTCAAACTTCTTGTAATTAGCGCGTATTGGAGAGGATGCGAGGGGGGGAAACTGAGAGCCCCCCCGCCCCCCGCCCCTTCGACCTCAGCGGAGGCTGAGCACCGATACGTTCTGTGTCTCGCGCCGTATCCGTGTCCCCGGGTCTCGGCGTACACGGGGGGGAGTCAAGTTAGGATGAGTAAGCAGTGTGCCGCCACCAGAGCACAATGTGTACCCGCGGCATCCTTCGCCGGGGTAAAAAGAAACAAGGCTGATTCAGCGCCAACGCCGGCGCACGCACTTCCTGAAAGAGCGCCGTCGTGTGCGAGGTTACAGTCGAGATGGCGCCCCCCCCGTGCGCCTTTGAAAAGTTGCCCGTCACGTCTGTTGTTGTTTTCAGCTGCCAACTTGTTGTTGACTGTCTGTGTCCAGCGATGGTTATCACGGCTGATGATGCCCTTCTCTGTCAGGCCGTGACCCCGTACTCCCGCTGAATTATCATCTGTCAGCCAGAGCAAGGAAGGGGGGGAGGGGAGAGGGGGGGCAGCGAGGTGGAAGGGTACGCGGGGAAGCGAGGGACAGGGAGGAAGATTTGGCCGAGTGCCTCCGAGGTGTTTAATTGTCTTCATTGATGACCGCCCCACCTGCTCGCTTGACACGCATTTTCCCGGCCAAGGCATGTCATGCATAAACAAATAACTCACGCGCTCAACCACACGGGGGGGATTTATGGGGGCCAAGTTTCAGGCACTCATAAAACAAACCCGACTCGGTGACAGCAAGTGGCAAAACTACTACTGACTTCTCTGTGAACCCGAGTACTTCTTCTCCATCCGTAGAAGGACAGTGGAAAGTTCTACATTGCTGCAGTAAAGAGATACAAATACTCCGAATGTGAAAGAAAAGCTTCACTCTGATGCTTCAAATACGTTGAACGTTAAGTTCGATCACGGCTTTTCAAAATAAAACAGTAGCTTTAACTCACTTAGCCACAGGAACTGAAATGACCTGATGACATTTCGGGAACCAAGTTCAGTCCATTTGGTTCGAGGACCCAAGAGATTCCCGATTCTATATTTGGGGATGTAATATACTTGCGAGGTTTTCCCAAAAAGCCATATAAAAGCTCATCAGTCGAGGTATCCCATAATTTTACTCACTGACTTGTATGTTTACTGGAAAACAAGTAATTGTCCTTCGAATTTAAACTAATATAGAGCTTGTAATGTGAGGGGAGATGTGTTTGTGCGTGTGTGTTTGTGTGGGGGGGTGTCATCGGATTATGTACGACAGGGTGATTTATGACGTCCCGGACCTCCGACCTCGTCCTTCTCCAGCTCTGTTGTGCCAGTGAAGAACCGGTTCCAACGATGCCGACAAGCGCTGGTGTCATTAAATTTAATTGTGCGGCGCCGGAAAGGAAGAAGAAATAAAAATAAGAAAAAAAAAAAACAACCTGCGCTCCAAATAACACCCTTCTCTCCCACTCTGGCGCTTGTTAGACCTAGATTTGAACATAAATACATTAGAAAAATTGGAGCTGCGGTGGAGGTGGGGGGGGGGGTGATGTGGGGGGGTTTGCCGAAAGAGTCGAAACAGAGCTTTACTCCTCTTTTCATTTCCCTTCGAGTTTTAGCTCGTCTGCGAGAAAAGAGTTGAAAAGTTTCAATTAAGGGTTTCAGCCGTGGCGGCGGCGTTGCGCTCCGTCTCTACCCCCCTCCCCCCTTCCACCCTCCGTCTCCTCATTGCAGACAGTAGTTTGTAAAGGTCAGCGCTGTCTGTCGGCTTTATTTGAGGGTGTCTGAAGACCCATTTAGGGCCGACTTTAACTTCAAATGTGCTGACCTAGACGGCGCTGATCTGCTTGAGTCCAGGGTGGCAAGCTGTGATTTCACTCGCTCCCTCTCTCTCTCTCTCTCTCCCACTCTCTGACCATCTCCACACATTAGTCTCTCGCCCAGCATCACTCATTTAATTTGCTTTCAGAGAGAGGAGTCTGAAAGCCCATGTAAAATGCTTGAGCTGGCTAAATACTCCCCCATAAAAATTAAAAAGGTCTCTCGCTAACCTGAAAGAATATTTTTTGGGGAAAAAAGAAAGATCTTCTTATGTGCATCGGCCTTTTTTAGTCAAACCTCTAAAAATATCACAGAATAAGGTCACTAACGGACTGTTTCTCCCTCGATTCTTTAAAAAAACCACTGATATTCAGATAACGGACATTTTTTTTGCACTTAGGTCCAAAACTGGACGTCCAGTTTGACTGTATCGTCCCACCGAGCTCTGCAGCCGAAGTCCTGATTGCGCGGATATAAATATTTCATGTTTCAAAGAGGAAACGCACTCGCTGCCGCCTACAGTTTGTATACGCGCTGATCCCTCCTGCTCTTTAAGGAAGCTGTAGGTGCGAGAACAGACTCCAGCATGTCCGTTCGAAAGTTATAGCCGGGCGCAGAAAAAAGCCCCGCCGCCTCCTCCGTGTTTTAACCTCATAGCCAGGTATGACACTAATCGCTTTAGACTGCGATGGAGGCACCGAGGGGAGGAAAAAGTGGCGGGGAAGGGGAGGTGTGTGTGTGTGTGTGGGGGGGGGGGGTTGTAATGGAAGGGAAAGAGTCAAAGAGAGCCAGGGAGTCGTAAAATGGCTGGAGGTGATGCTGCCGGCCAAAGTGGGCCATTTGTGTGCGTCCGTGTGTGTTTGCGGGACTCCGGTAAATAGATGTCAGGCCCTATCATCCTTGCCAGCTTAACGAGCCATGGCACTCTCACTGGGTGAGGCCACGGGGGCACGCAGGTTAGCCGTCGTTACAGTAGCACACCGACACAGGCGCAGACATGCGACGCGACCCTTTACACTCGTGTACACACAAACAGCACCTCCTCCTCCTCCTCCCTCCTTCCCTCCCTCCCTCCCAGGTGGCCATGCTTTTAATCCCAGACAAACGCCATCTCGTTCACAAGCTCACACAAAAACCTCTCCACCTTCCAAACGCTGCGTCCGAATTATAAAACGACAGAGAGTGCAAAGCTCCCGCATTTGTTAGTATCCGGGTTCATGACCTCGGGCCCGCCGGGTGTGATTAAGCTGAGGTAAGAACCTGTCTGGTTTGTTCCCTCCGAATGCCCTCAATGAAAGGAAAAACACAGATGAGAGCCTCGGATGCTGCGTGTGCAAATTCGTTGGGAGTTTTTCGCGCGTGCGCTGGCGTGGAGGACGCCGAAATAAAAAAAAAGAAGTGTCCTGCCCCACTTTCTCGCTCCTCTTTTTTCTTGGTGCGAGTAGCGAGTGAGACCGCTATCTGTCCCTTTCTTTAAATAGCCTCCCCCCACTCCGGGGGGGGGGGCACCGCTGGACACATGCAAAGTCAACCCGGCGAACCCGCTGAGATTCTGCAGCCCGTTTACCCTTCACAATGGCACTTTTTTTTCCCGACCATCTGTCCTTTCAGACGCGAGTTTGGGCGTCCTGATCAGTTCAATCGACACAAAACCGGCACGCTCGCTTCGCTTCATCAAATTTGACATTCTCTGAATAATATTATTGCCAATCACCACGAAAAGCTTGGAAAAGTACATTAACTGTCAGATGTTGGATGCCCAAATGGTAAAATCCATTTTGGACCTCTAGTACTACCTTCAAAGTGTGATAATATCTAATATTACTCAAATAAACAACACAGGATTTCCTCCCGAGCAACCGACATTCGACTGAATCACTTTCTCCAAGTATAGTTAAACACTGTGAGCTGGATTCTTCTGCGTGGATGACTCAGAGCTAAATTGGTGGCCTTTCTCTGTCCCCACAGAGCGTCCTCGCTCCACATCCATCATACTTCAAGTATCCGCTCACTCCTTTGCTCCCTGTCCATCAGATCCTTTCACCATTCACTCAGCCAGTCAATTTTTCTCGCTCTTTTTTCCCCCTCCAACCAACCCATTGTTGGTCTCTCCGACTCGCCCCACTCTCTCGTTAGAGCACATCCAATTTGCGGGGAGCGAGGTAGCGAGGGGGGCGATATGAATCTTATCTCGCCGCTACTTTAATTATTCCATCTTCAAGGTGCGTTCCTTTTGGAGGGGGCCAGGGTTATTAAATAGTGTCCATTTTAATCAAGGCCTGCTATAGCCCCAAATTGGGCAAGTAATTAAAGGTGGAATAATGAAATTGAATTGGAGAGTCGACCGCGTTTCTCTCTCGGAACTGGATTCGGTTCACTCCGCGGTCGCCAATTGGTCCTCGCTGACAGGCAGCAGTCCCACAGGACCGGCGTGGATTGGTTTCTGAAGGGTGTCTCGCGCTCGCCGCCCAGTCATCTTCTGCGCCTCCTCCTCCTCAGACTCCCCCCCCCCCGTTTTCGAGACAAATGGGCCTAAGATGATTCGCCTCCATCGCAGTTTTTTCTTCCTTTTCCTCCCTCCCTCCTCCTGCTCGGTTCTCTCGCCTCCCCGTGTCCTCCGTCTTCCCCTGCACTTTGTAATGAAGCATTACTGCCTCTGTCTCCCAGGCAGACAGTGATAATTACAAGCAAAGTGAAGGAGACCACAGTGCAGCGGCTTCATATACCACAAAGACACCTTTTATGGGATTAGAGTGTCCCTTTTATTGGCTTCCCGTCATGTGGAACCGCCTCACATATCTGCGGATGTGTTTTGGGTTCCTGCAGCAATGTGACAAATGGCGGCGTCCACCAGAATTTTGCTGTTTGTCAATCAATGATCAAGTATTTGCGCGTGACTTTGCGGAAGCTTCGACATGGAACCTGTCGGGTGTTTTTTTCCATCTCTGCAGCGTTTCTTCCTTCCTTCCTTTGTTCACACAAAAGAATTTGTTCTTTCTTACAAACAGACGGGTGTTTTTCAACCCTTTTGTGCTTTATGTTTTGTGTCTCAATGACAACATGCCCAACTGTATGTAAGGAGAGGTTATAGGATGATGTTTATCGAGATGTGCTGACAGGTTGCAGCCACTTCACGCTAGAATTGTGTTTTTGAAGAGATACACGGTGAATTATTCGCTCAAGAGTCTTAAAATGGCTCGACTGTGAGCAGACACACACACACACACACACACACACACACACACACACACACACACACAGACTACGACTATTTGTATTGGATTCATGCTTGCAACAATGCATCCAAGGCTACTCTCAGATTAAATCCATACATGCTTCCCTATAAATGTCTTCCTATAGAAATGCACCAAAGAACCGCTGTCCTCTTTCTTGCAATCGCTCCAATCCAATCACTGCATTTTCAATGTTATTTGATGGCACTCTGAGCAAATGAAGCTTTGAACTGCGCAGCTCGTCTCCTCCATACAACATGCTTCACCGTAGAGGCTCCGTCTCGTTTAAAGCGAGAGGAGAGAAGAAAAAAAACTCCAGTGACCGTAAGATTACAAAAGTTTTGGGCCAAACGTCGCCACATCCGACATCTGTGGCTTCCCAACCGCTGCCGCCACCGCCGCCGTTCTCTCCCAGCCTTTCCCGCCCGCCTCCCTTCCTTCCCTCTCTTCCTTTTTGCGCCCCGAGGTACCCAAGTGCCCTCTCAACCGCACTCCAAACAAACAGCCGCCGGATCAGTCGGGCTCCCTGGGATATGCCTCGGGGAGCCGGAGGAAAAAGGGGAAGTAGGGAGGAGAGAGGAAAACAGGAACGAGGAGAGGAGGAGGAGAAGTGAGACGCACCGGGAGGGATTGCAAAAGTGACGAAAGCGGCGGAGAAGATAGAGAAGCAACAGACGAGAGAAGAAAGAAGGATTTTTTTTCCCTGCATGTGAGCGTGTGTGTATGTGTGTGTTTGTGTGTGTTCGTGTGTGTGTGTGTGTTATACTTGGGGGGATTGGGCTGCACAGAGAATGAGCTCATTAGTCCTCCGTGTACTGTATATTTTCCCTCTTCCAGGTAAATATACCCAACGCTGGCGGAGCTCACACCACTTGGAGTGATGAGTAATAACGGAGCGTGTGTGTACACGTACAAGTCAGCGTGTGTTGTTTTTGATTCCACTGTATGTATTTGCATATTCAGATTCATCGACGCATACATATGAGGGTGTTTGTTAGCGGCAGCGTTTGTTTGTGTATTTGTGCCCCGCAAACAGCAAGGAGTGTGTGTGCAAGTGTGTGTGTGTATTGGTAAGACACTGCTACTCAAGCCCAAAGAGTACGAGTGACTCTCCAGCTCTGTTGCTGTTGGTTGTCTTGGCAGGCCTCTGTAAGCAGGTAATTCATGGGAGTGAGCACTGCAGTTATAGATGGAGATGGAGCAGAAGTGGGAGGGGCAAGTCAAGAGGTGAGGAGCGAGAGGAAGAAGCAGGAGGAGGAAGAAGAAAAAAAAGCAGTGGAGAGAATTTCTCTCTGATGAGGAGGGGGGAAACTAACGCCAGCCTCAACTTGACGCCGCGGTTGTGAAATCAAAATGGCTGCCGTGGAAAAGGCTTTTATCCTCAGTGAATGCGCCGTTTGCTGAGTCACAGCTTAGCTCTTTAGTGACGCTTTATTACTCATTTCACACATTTGAGTTGCCCGTATGTCGGAGGCAGCCAAGAAAAAGGGGGAGTGAAGACGGCAGAGTGACATTCGACGGGCGATCGGCGCCGCCCCTCCCTCCCTCGCTCGCTCAACCTTCCTGCGTTGATGCACGCGGCTGCGCCATCGACCCGGGGCGCAAATGCGAGGCGCGGCGCTGACAGGACGAGCCGTTTTAGGCTTAATGATGCGGGCCACCTGCATCCAATCCAAGTTGGAAAAACCCGGAGCTCACTTCTGTCCACACACTGGCATCATTAGCCGGCTTGTGTCCACTTCTTGAGTCAAGGGTCACAATGACAATTCGCCAGTACCGTATTTAGGAACATTACCACCATCACTCACAGCAGTAATGAGGGAGCAGCAGATGGATGCCATTCTAGAAACTGCTTTTAATGACCGAACAGGGGATTGGGCTCCCGTCTCCAATTGGACCCTGCAGACTCTCACTCTTAAAGGGCAACTGCCAGATATCCAAGCCAAATGGAGGCAGGAGGGCTCATTTCTACCCTTTTTCCTTCTTCTCCCCCCCCCCCCCCCTTCCAGTTTTAGCCCTGTCTTGCTCCGGCGATTATTCTCTCCCTTGTGCTCGTGGCGAATGGAAACAGTAGATGAGAGGCAGCGCATTAGCCTCGGTTCCTCTGTTTCTCGGTGTCTGCGCAGCCTCAGTGCAGCCGGCTTTGGTTCTTCCCAGTGTCTCCCGCCTTGCGCTGCTTTGTCCACCGCCGCCCCCGTTACCCAATCCCTGCACCCACCCACCCACCCACCACCACCACCACCACCCCCACTACTTACAATCCTCTATTTTGTCAAAAGGATGCATGTGATGGCCAATCAATACTGGCAGATTTAGAATGGGATTTAGCATTACAAAGGTAGTCCCACAACATTGTAATCCCCCTCCCTCAGACTTTTGTGAGGCGAGCACTGTACATAAACAGCTTTTATCAACATAGACGAGCTCCAGAGCGCCTTCGCCACTCTGCCTCCATGTTGATCATTAACGCGGCGATTTTTGCAGGTTCTAATTGCTGCACGGAGAGAACAACAATGCCCATTTCCTTCCTACACCTCGACTTCCACGTGTTTCAAACTCGATACCAAGAGGACCGAGAGACGAGTCGGTCTGGAAACTTTGTTCGGAAACCTCCGTTGAGGAAAGAGGCCAAGAGGTGGCTCCAGGGTGCACGCCAACCCCTCCCCGCCGGGAATCCCACCGCTATTACCTCATTTCCCCTGTTTGTAATTAACAGCGTGTATTAGCAGTTAGCCGGTACAGCTCAAGGCCTTGCAGGACTCCGAGGAGGCCACAGGAGGCGCGGGGCAACAGGATGCCAGCCCGGTCCCGGAGGGGGTAAAACCAGGAGAACAGCTTCAGCAAACAGCCTCCCAGGTAGTGTCCTCATTAGAGCGATCATCGCTATTAACGGCATTAGCGCCGGTGTTTTGATTGCCGTCATTATCATTAGCAGCTCGAGCGGCATCGCCACCTACCAGGAAGGGTTTGGCAGTTGGTGTATGACAGGTGTTTTAACTCAGACCTCGTCGCCGGGCCCCAAAGGAAACAGGTTGCTGTTTGGCGTGACAACATCGCCGCTACAGTTCGACGTGTTGCCTTTTCCATCCCAAAGAAAATAACAGCAGCATCTTAAGATCCAATGCCAACTCAGAAGATCATCAAACGAATCCGGCGTTTTAATTTTTTTCCCCCTGAAACTGCTCGATGGCAAGCGAGATGGTGCAAAATAACTCGAACCTACGGGTCGAGACACCCCCAAAGGTGTCGCATGTTTCTTTCGCGGCGAGAATGGCATTAAGTGAATTCTCCAGGCGGCGTGCACTGGTCTCCTAACTGCTCTCGCCTTGTCCATATTGGCTTGATTCATGAGGCCATTGAGCTTTGCTGCAGCAAATTGCTTTTTCTCCCATAATGCCCCGCTGGTAACTGCATGGCATTACGGTCAGCGAAAAAACTCACGCAGCCCCGATGTTCAAATATGCTTAATGAGATTCAGCATGCACGTGTCACCGCTTTCCCCCTCTCTCTCTCTCTCGACTTCTAAATCTTAACTAAAATGGCAATGTGTCTTCTAAACAATTATCTGCTGGCGACCAATAAAACCGCTACATAAAGAAACAAGTACCCTCTTGTGAAAGAGGGATTATACAATGTTGGGAGAGGAGGAGAGGAGTGGTGGCGAGTCGAAGGAGGGGAGGGAAGGAGGAGATAGCAGGGAGGAAAGGCCTGGTGGGGATTTGTGTTTTCTCTAGGTTGTTGCGGCACTGAAGCGCACATTTCTTTCCATGAGTGACAGCTTTAGTATCAGTAAGGGGAGGGCGTGCATGGGGGGTGGGAGGAGTGCTTTCCCCTTGGTTTTGTCATTCGTCGAGGTTGCTCAACATGTGATCTCAAAAACACATCCTTATTCTTCATTCAGCAGCAAGTCAGTCACAAGCAACAAGTTGTTTTCTGTCAAAACGGGAACCACGGCTGATTTAGCTCCATGGCACCACCACCTAACTTCCAAACTACAGTTTTATTTCACATTTTTATCCCCCTTACAACTGTTTTACTTCAGGATGAAGGCTAAAACGCTAATTTATGAGTTTTAGCACTTATTTCAACAGCACTTCCGAGAACCAAAGTGGGAAATTTGAAGCGAACGTATCTCTAAAACCGCAAAGGGTGTGAATATACATCAGCAGGTGCCAAAACTAGTTTCCCTCGGTGCAGTTTTCATCATGGTGACACGGCTACATCCAGAATAATCATATAACACGAGGAAAGGGAAGACAAGAGAGATTAAAAGAGCGGATCAAAGATGGCAGCCTATCTCCGTCGTTCACTCTCGTTTCCAAATGGTCCTTTTGTACGTCGCGGTGGCATCTATGATCAGCTGGTGGTACTAACAAGCATTCGCTGGGGGTGGGAGGATGGTGGTGGTGTTGGGGGGGAGATTAAACGTGCGACTGTCAGCCTGCTGCACCGCGCCCGACGCATTAAATTACAGCTGCTTACATGTGACATTAAGAAACCTGCCAGTGCCCGACATATCAACAAAGGAGATATGGGGAGTGAAAAGGAAGGGAGGGAGATAGTCGCTGGATGTGATGTCAGGAGAAATTAAAGCCTTTCAACTACTTATCGACTATTATTCAAGAAGAGGAGGAGGAGGAGGAGGAGGTGGTGGGAGAAAGAGGGAGCGATGGAGACAGAAACTGCCTCTGACCTTTTCACTTGAAGACCCCTCCTCTCTCAGGCAAGTCTGGACTGACTGTGTTCACACGGTAACAGTTCGAGCTGTTTTTTTTCCCCTCCATCCGGCGAGAACAATCCATATTTTTCAGGATCAAGTCGCAGCACCGTGACCATGAAGCTGCGTCATAATCGCATGCAGCGGCACTCACGTGTACTTCTTGACATACGCTCCTCCGTCTGGCTGTCGCCACCAGTTTCGGCACACATTTGAACACCGCAAACTCAGAGAACGAGTCTGAAAATCACTACCGGCCTCGCCCCAGGACGCCAACATCTTTACAGTCTAATCCTTCATTGAAGCCATTGTCAAAGCCATGGGGGTGATATTGATTGTAATCTGAAAAGAGCAATCTATGTTTGCTTTTCTTTTTTTTTTCCCTTAACACACTCAATGGGCTGCCTCCCTGGTGCCTAACATTGGAGATGAATCACGCTCCCCTTAAGGCCCATTATTCACCCATTATTGGCAAGTGCTTGTGCTCTCTTAATTGGACAACTTGTCTGCAACTGCCAACCCCCTGGGCTGACCAAGACACAGCCTAAGCCAATCAGCCTAATTGATCCACGGCAAAACGGCATTAGTCACAACTCACGGTCGCCGACGGTCGGTTGTTTTTTTTTCGTTTTTTTTTTTTTTGCCGGGATTCACAAGGAGTTCAATTTGTAGAATTTTTGTCAGAGAAACTATGTTGCGAAACTGAATCAACAGACCTGTTTGTTTACTTCTTTTGGCAACTTTCTGTGAAGAAACGTTGCCAGTTTCCTCGGTGCCAAGATCCACTCGCTGACAAACAAATCCTCAAGTTAATCTGTAAAATATTGGACGGACGTCAGCGTTATATATTGGAATTGAAAGATCTAATTGGCAAATAATGCTCCATTTGAGGGGGAGTTAGGAACGCAGTCGTTAATCCCATGGGGCGATGCGGGGCCGCCCAGGCGGAGGTGTCCTTTTCCTTGGCAAGACAAAAGACAAAAGAAGAGCCCCCTCCTAAGTGATTTAGCGTGGTCTCTGTCAGCAAACATCATTCCACGCCGGTTGCTTCCACAGCCGATGCGTCTCGATTGTTCAGATGCGCTGCCAAAGACGGGCCTGTTATATCCGAGCCGTTTCATTTCCGCGCGAGAAGAAAAAAGAGGTGAGAGTCGGGGAGGGGGTGGGGGGTGGGGGGGCGCACGGGTGGAGGGTGAGGCGCAGAAGAAGAGACTTGCCCCGGAGTCAGAGTTAGACTACCGAGGCCTCCTGTGTTGTTTCTCTTCTTTCTTTTTTTTTTGTTTTTGTTCGAGTGCTCGCAGCCAAGAATGATGCACTATTCATGGGTCCTGACGGAGAAGAAAGGCCTCGGCCCAAATAAAAATAAATAGCACAAGGAATGAAATGCATTAGGAACGGGGGGGTATTCAGATCAAATGAGCTCGTCTCCTTTGTAAGATGCGGGAGAGGTACAAGTGAACCGTCGCGCGATAAGGTATTATCTAATGGGAGCGCGGATGGAAGCAAGACTCTGCGGCAAATGGGTTCAATCAGCTGAACCGGAGTCCTAATGTTGCGTCTCCTGCATATACATCAGCGACAAAGTCGGGGGGAAAGAAAGAAGATCGAGGTGGCACTCGGCGGGCATTTTAAGCACTTTCGGGCGCGAGGCAGGCAGACACATACCGATTCTGGCGCCGGAGCCTCAAAGACACATTTACATTCAGCTGCTGATTGGAAACATAAAGAGGAATGTCGGAGAAATCTGCGGAGTTTGAGATTTCTAATCACACGCTCTCACTCCTGCTCGCTCTTCTTTTCTGCCAGCACACCTCGACGAGGGGGGAGAAGTTTGCAAAGGGAGCAAAGGAGTGCCTTTGAAACTGATGTGCTTTTGATCCAATCTGGCAACTCCCAAATATATGGGGAGGGGGTAAGGGCAAAAAAAAAAAAAAAAAGCAGGGGGAAAATTAATAAATAAAAGGCAGAAGAGGAGTCGGGCTTGTGTGTGTGGACGCCTGCTGTCAGGCCCTTCTGTCAGTGTGAAATATTGCTGATCCCACCACACTTCCAGTGGGGAGGTGCTTGTAATGATTCAGTCCTTGCGGGGGTTCAAAATGTCATCTGTCTCACCTACCTCTGAGTGTACTGGTGTCCTCTAACTGCAGACTTCTACAACATAGGGGCAGTTCTCTCAAAAGCACGAGCACACACGCACACACACACACACACACACACACACACACACACACACACACATATATCCATATATATCTCTCCAAACTTCAACTCTCTCTCTACCCGCTGCTTCCCCCCATTGAAGTGTATATTGGGGGTCTTGAGGTCAAGCTAACTTTGGGCCTCTTCATCTCCATTGCAGATTGAGAGGGTCATGCTTGAACTGCGAATGTACAGCGAGTGAGTCACGACTGTTTCTCACCACCGACCTGCTTCAAATTTGGGAAATATTTACAGGTAGCTTTGAGCGAATCCTGTTCGCAGCCACCGGTGTACCGCAGTGCGTGTGAACACCCCCGACCTGGCTCTGCAGTGCAGCAAGCTGATTGGCTCCCGCAGCACGCTGTCAATCTTTTAAGTGCTCGCGGAAGTGGGACCGTTCCCTTATCCCGGCGAAAAAAACGGCGACTTTGCAACAAGCTCCTTTTCCGCTCCGAAGTGAAATTGACCGCGTTTCACACATTAATTACCGGTGTCAGGGAACGGCGGCCGTGCTCGGAGCTCTCCGGCGGGGCTAAATTGCGACTCTTTTCGCCTGCACGCTTGACCCCTCGTGCACCCCCCCCCCGCTGCTCCTCCTCGGCTAATCGATAAGCTGCCCTGATGAGTGGAGACTCCCTGTCACCGGCTCCTCAGCCGATGGCAATCAATAAAACACAATACCCATCTACATCCATGAGCTCGCAGCCCATTTGTTTGTGCTGTTTACCAGTGGCGGGTGCTATTCTATCAAAACGCCTTTGGACTGCAAGAAGCGAAGAAAAAAAAACAAGAGAAAAGAAGACAAAAAAGCAGATATGAGGCGGGATGCCATCACTTCAGCATCTGTTAGGCGGAGTTCAGCGCACAGATGGCAAAGCTTTAATGCCTGTTGTTATTAAAACTCAATCATCACAATGTTTTTTAGCTACTCAAGATGTTTCAACAAAGACGGAGACGTTTAAGGACAAATCTCAGGTCTGTTTTCTACCTCGACACACTCAAATCTCCATATGTATAAATAACGCCAACAAAACGACAACATTCTTCACGTTGACCGACAGACGAACGTCTAAATCTGGTGATTTTTTACCTGAGCACGCAGGTGCATCGCTTGTTTTCCCTTTTTTTCGCAACACACGTCAGCCGTTCGGCAACCTCTATATCGTCTAATTTAACATTCATATGCTGGCAGCGAGCAGTGTGCATCCCGGTAATATGCTCCCGAGCTTGTTTGTGTCAGTAAATATGCGCTCACTTCCAGGAAGATGGCCTAATCCGCACTCAGCTGTTAGCGGCTGATAGGTTTGTTGTGTATTAAATATTTGGTGGCTTTCGCTGCCGCGTTGCGAGATCCACAGCTCCAATCGATTCCACCGGAGATCCCGCGAACCCCGCGACGCATCCGCCATCCAAAACACGTGCGCGGTGGCGCCGAGGAGCGGCGGCCACGTTCCCGCGTCGCTCGCACTCCCACACATGCGCGCAAAAACGCTTTGTTACTGGCAATTTAAGGGGCTACACAATGCGCCGTATGTAATGCAGTGATGGGAATAAAAAAACGGATAAAAGGGGGCTATAATCGTATATATACTATAAGAGTGTACTTTGGCTGCGAAGAAGGGGGGAAGAAAATACTTGTCCTCCTTTTGGTTACATGTGAAACCAAAAAAAACATTTGAAAAGCACACTATAGCGTATTTATTTATGCTATGCAATAACTCTCCAAAATATAGGACAAACAGAATCCAAAAATAGATGGTGCTTCATCGCCTCAGCTCCTTCCTTTGATTCTCGCTGAGACTCCCTCACTACTAAATCCAACGAAAACATGGTCGCACCTCTCGTTCCTTCCTCCCTCTTTTTCTCATTTATTTCACCGACAAGACGTCACAGAGCCTGGTCAGTTTTAAGCAAGGTGCGGCGGAGGGAGGAGGAGAGGGGGGGGGGGGTCGCGCAGGATATTCAGTGATGAGGGGGGATGAATAGTTTTGACACATCAATGACTGCACCTCCCCAGTCTGGGCCGAGACAAACCGAGTGGTCATTATCTTCCGAGACCAGAGTCGGCTAACAACTCCCCCCCCTCACAACGCCACCGCCGCCATCCTTAGACTGTGTCGGATTGGCATCAATTTAATACGCCACCGCCGGCGCTCGCACGCCGACCCTGTTTCTTCTGGACAGATTTGAAGACTAATCTCGTACTTTGGGCCTAATAAAATTAAACTGCATTGAACCGACGCCTCGCCCCATACATCAGCCCCCTCGTCCGCCCGGCGAAGCGGGTCCGCCGTTTGCCGCGGGGGGGCCGCGGGAGACATATGAGCCGGGGTGAAAAGGTTATGATTGTGGCTCGAGGTGGGGGCCAAGAAATTAATCCAGTGCCAGCCACGCAGGGCCGTTTGAAGCAAATGCAGTGCATATATTACGCCCATCCGATGTTTACATGTCTGCTCCTGCAATATAAACTGGGCCGATGTTGCTGATTCATCTGGCGAAGCCACATAAAATCTGAAGTGTCCCATAAAGTAAATAAATAAACGAGCCGCCTGCCGCGACGCAGGAGAAGTGATAATGTTTTGTCCTGTGTGGCTGAAACTAAAAGCTCCAAACCAAAGCGCGTTTAGGACGGAATTTCTGGTTTAATAATCAGCAACCAGCAAGTGGGAAAAGTCCCGGGAAGACACGTCAATGGTGGGAAGCTACAACTTGGAGAAGTGGGATGTTTTGAGGGAACCCAGAAGAGCTAACTTTGAGTTTCCAGCCTAATGACTGCATCGCAATCACTGGAGTGGAGACGTGCGAGCCAAACAACAAAGGAGCGCGTCTTTTGCATTCGCTTCACGTATGATAAACAAGCCTCACGGAGGACGGGCTTTCTTCTTTCAACTTCACAACACCATCAATCACATAAAGACAGTCCAACATCCTGTAATCATCGACACGGGTAATTTATAACCGATGAAATTAGCTGCGCTCACGCGGAGGGATAAAAGGAGACATGAATTATTGACAAAGGGTTGCGTTTAGGAGCGGGTTGCGAGTCGCTGCCGTTTGTCCACCCCACGCCCTGCGCTGGAATGATGCGGCTTTGTGTGGCAAACTTGGCAGCTAAGCGAGGAGTTGCTTAAGTTAAAAAAATAAAAACGACTTGGGGAAGAAAAAAAAAGTGCTCCGAGTCTCTTTTCAAGGTCTGTCCACGGGTCCGGCAGGTGATTTTCAGCCGTTGGCGTGGCCGCGCTCGGGCCCCTCCATCATGTGGCGGTTGGCTGTCAGCGAGAGGCTGCACACTGTGCCCTGACAGGACAGAGAACATTCATAAAGTCCCAGCAACCTTGACAGAAACTGCTGCGACTGTGTGCGTTTCCCCTCCTCCCAAAAAAAAAACCCCAAACGTATCTCCTGAGGCAGGACTTTGAGAGAGTTGCGCTTCTTTCCGAGCACCGGCCACGTTCGCGGCACGAAGACGTCGATAAATCTGGCCGCCTAATGCACCGCTGAATCTTGTCTTTCTATGCCTCTAATATTAATGAATGCCAGCCGAATGCTGCCATGGGCAAAGAGAGAAACATGCTCTCTCCACTACTCTAACAGGAACCAGGTTATAGCTTCTTCCTTCGTCTGGAGACGAGCACACTTGGCTGGAGAAGGTTCCTCGGCGAGCCATGGGGGGAGCGAGGTTTTTTTTTCGCCAAGCGATAGGCAGGAATTAATGACTTCATCCGGTCGGGGTGGTTATTATTGGAAAGTGAGCCAATGAACTTCAGCCGGCACCAGGCAAATCATTTCTTTTTTTTCCCTCTTTTTCGGCGAAGCGATTAAAAGTTATAATGAAGAGAAATTGTCCACACAGCGAATGAATAATAATGTGCACAAAAAAACCAGTAGAAAGCAAAATTTCCAACTCTCCCATCAAGAAAGAGGAAAGAAAAAAAAAGGAGGGGGGGTTTACAGCACATGAAACCTTGAGGCTATTTTTAGAGGCCGCCTTTGCCTGCAACTCAGCAGTTGTTGCAATGAAAGAAACTCTCCGTTCGGTATTCTTCTCCTAAAAGAAATTGTGATAATGAGGCTTCACCAGCGACCATGTGCGCATTAATATTTGATGCCTTCCCAACGCGCTCGCATCACACCCGGCCTCTTAAACACTATACACGGCATATACAATCAAGGAGAGGAATTGGCACTTGCTGAATGGTTTGCATGCTCTCCACTAATGTTTCCCACTTCACTCATCAAGAGGGAACGTCAGATCATCAGTGTGTGTGTGCGTGCGTGTGTGTGCGCGTGTGTGCGTGCGTGTGTGTGTGTGTGTGCGTGTGTGTGTTTCTTGATATGCTTGGCCTATATCCTGTTGTAGTCACGTGGCGTCTCGGAGACAGCAGCCATTTGTAACTGTCCTTTTAATCATGCTAATGCAACCTCTCCCTCTCACTCTGTGGTCACAGGCCTCGAACCGACCACGCGCACGTGTACCCGCCGTGCACGCACACACACACACACACATGCGAACGCACGCACGCACACGCAGACAGACACTCGCACAGGCATTAAAGAAAGAGCGAAAGAGAGAAATAATAGAGTGCCCAAAGTCCCCGAAGGCATATGAATATCTTAAATGGAGACTCCTATAACTCGGCGTCTTCGCACGCCGCTCGGTGTGTTCCGCACGCGGCCGCAACGCGTATTCACATCCGCGTCCGTGCGCGCAAACACGAGACGAACTGAAACCCAAGATGCGACAGTGTTGAATCAAATTAAGTGGTAATTTTGTAGCACCAGAACGCTGCCACTGTCTTTTCCCGACTCCTTTTTCTCAAGTGCTCCACTTTATTAGTATTCTGCTCAGAAGCTATTCCGCTTTCTTCTCCTTCTCCCCTGCTCTCCCATCGCCTCCTCCTCTTTCTCCCTCTCTCCCTCTCTCTCTCTCTCTTTCTCTCTTACTCGCTCTCTCGTTCCTCCTGGGAGTTGAGCCCAGTGCATGTTAAGTGATATGGCTTCAGAGTCTTACCGGCAGGGTTGTGGGTGCCACATAGCACGCTGTGTAGGAGCCATGTATAAAGGGAGAGGAGGAGGAGGAGGAGGAGGAGGAGGAGGAGGAGGAGGAGGAGGAGGAGGAGGAGGAGGAGGAGGAGGGGAGCAGCGGCGGGACGGCTTCAGAACTTTTGTCTCC
>JASSRZ010000060.1:2985620-2997005 GCA_032164315.1 Malacoctenus gilli
TAGAGAGAAGGAGGGGGGGTAGGAGGGAGGGAGGGAGGGCGGGCGGGCGGGAGAAATGGGCCATGTTTTTTTCTCTTTCACGCTTTGCGTCCCCCGTCTGAAAGCCAGCAGCCCGTTTTTTGGGGGGGGGGAGCGGCGGTGGAGCAAGGTACATGTTTGGGGTTCTTTTTGTCAAGCGTGAACAGGTCCTGGCGAGGTAGTGACAAGAAGAAGGGGACGGGGAGGGGAGGGGGGAGTCGCATGGCTTGGCGGGACAGTGGAGGTGAGGCAAAATGATGGGAGGAAAAAGTGCCGATCCCGAATTCAAGGCCCTGGTTTGGCCTGAGGGCGATTCCTAAACCGGCTGGCACTGCGGTATGTAAATGTCACCGGAGTCAACCGAGCGAGAGGCCGTCCGTCTCTGTTCGTTTAACAGGACATGACAGGTCGGGGTGGGGGGGGGGGTGCGTTTCTCGCTCCTGTTGGTGTCAACACGAGCACACCGAATTTGACATACCTGGAAAAGTCAGAAAAAAAGTAGCACAGCCGGAGAACTCATGGATACGATGAGAAAGCGCCGGATAAAACGTCAAAATACATGTCAGGCTTTTATTTGTGAATCGGTATATCGCTAAAAAACAATGTCGTGACTGAGGGAGGTGGTCCGGAGCAGCGTACAGGTGGGAAAGCGACAGCTTGGTCGCCAGGGATCAAGATAGTTGTCTTTAATTCATGTGAAACTGGTCAGTATTTCCTGTTACACTGTTGGCTTTTCAGAGTAAACATCGACAAAGTGTCGTAAATTGAGGATATTGAAGCTCGGTTCAGACGTACTGATGAAGTCAATGAAGCTGGTGTCAAATTACCGACGCGTGTCATCATTTAAGGGGAGTCGGGACAAAGAACTGACACACCTTTAAGAGGAAAAACCGAGATGCGAGTACGAGTCAATGGAGGCTTTATTAAACAGATAAATCCAACGAAGCTACTCGGGAAGAGCAGTGGAACAGGTCCCATTTAACAGACTCCTCCATTAATAGATGCAGAGTCGCGTTGCCGTGGGCAACTCCGACCGTAAATTTGGCGAGCTCAGTGTGGTTTGGACGAGTTCAAATGTTCAAAAAAAACCCCCCACACAAGCAGGAACTTTGGCAAATCGGCCGACTGTGTCCACTAACAATCCCCTTTTTTGAATAACGCTGACATTTCCCGGCTTGAATCGGAGCGAGTGTGCAGCGTGTGTGACCTTAAGGAAGGAGGGGGGGCGGGGGGTTTGGAGAATCGCAGAATAAGGAGAAGAAAGTGAATAATTCTTTAAAGTGTAGCCTGGGGCACATTAGCATGTGCACGAGCTACGACGGCGGCTGCGACACGTGGCGGTATTTTTTTTAAACACTTTTTTTTTCTCTCAGCGCTTTCAGCACACCCCGTTTGTCAGAGGGAGGCATCATCCTTTATCGGCACATTTCATGTTTCCCAGAGGACTCTGTGAAGCGGGTGATATTATTGAGGAGCGCTGAGCCTTATTAAATTCCCAAGCATATTACCAGTCGCTCGCTCTCTCCCTCTCTCTCTCGCTTTACACCCTCTGCATCTCTCACTCTCCCTCCACCACTCACTGATTATGTTTCTCTCTCTTAATTTGCTCGCACACTCCAGTGTTACTTCACAGATGCCCCCCCCCTCCTCCTGTCGCACCCTCGAGTGAAAACAAAGGTAGTAAATACATATTATGACATGCTTTTTTTTTTTTTTAAACAGACACTCGTCAGGTATTAATGCCTGGTGTCCTCCTGCTGCTCTTGTGTGACTCATTCGGCGGACGCCGCAGTCTCATCTGTTCCTTCCCGCTCTCGCGCATTCCTTTCAACAATGCTAATCTTCCAGCCAGTGAACTGGATACAAAACAAATTCTCCGTCAGCACGGTGAGAATTAACTTGGACGTCTTCAAAGGGATCCTCAGATTATTATCCCCTCGTACCACGCCGGCGCGGTGCCATGAAAAAGGTTTCAACCCTGCTTTTTTGGTTTTTTTGGTCTCGGCGAGAACGCTGCGAGTCCACGCGCATCTTCCGTCGCCCTCCCCCAAAAAAGTCCCGGAGCCCTTCATTTCTTTATGTGCTTTTTGCGTAGGCCAAGGGAACGCGCCGCGACTGTGCACCAGGCGTATTTATCAAACGCTTTTTTTTTTTTTTACGACGCTGACACGGCTGGTGATGCCTCTGTCTCCCCTCGCTGCGAGGGAAACCTATTTACATATGACCTTGCGCGCAGCAATTGGTGGAACGGGGGATTCGCGGAGTTTTATTTTGCTGGAATGATGTGCTTTTAGCTTGGATGTGACAGCCGAATATGAATATGAAAATGCGAAAAGAGCAGTTGAGTCAGCACGGGTCGTGATATTCATGAGGATTAGACATAATGTGTTTACTAGCTTGGCTGCTGACTGTACTGTATATTATGTCAGTGGACTGTACAGCATGTGTGGGCTGCCGGGGTGTATAAATGTACACGTGTCGCTTATTTCGCATATAGACGACATATTGTTTTCTCTGTATAGATGACAACCTGTTACTCGATGTCAGGGCAGCGTCGGGATTGATAAGAACTCCTGCTTTGTGTACATACGGAGGAAAAAAAGAAGAAGGCGGCAGCAGTCAGTGATTCAAGGCAGCACTGAAGGTTTGCATCTGGGGAATAGCGAGCACACAGAAGCAAGGGGGGTCCTTGAGGAATACCACTATCTATGAACCATGACACAACACTCAGTCCACGTCCTCGTATGTATTTCCATAGTGCATTCGCTCAGACACAGAGGAGAGGCTTCGGAGGGGGAGGGTCCGTGTCTGGGGGGCCTGTCCAGACGGCTTTGACGCGCTGAAAATTTGATGCGGGTAAATATCCGCTCGGCTCTGCATTTTTAATAGAGACCACACAGAAATTATCCTTGCTGGCACCCTAAACGCCCCCCCCCCAGCCTCGCCTGAGTTGGCTCGAGGTACTTCAATCACCCGGAGAAGAGAATGAAAGTTTCTAAAATGTTGTCTGACCGCTGACAGCTCAAAAGACTCATCTCGGAATCCACAAACACTCCATCAGCCGGTCAGCCTGTCGGCGTCTGGTGTATATTTTTCTGCGCCGGGCTCGCTCGTAGGAAAATGAGTCTGGCCTTTCGGGGGGCTTTATTGCCCTAATCTGCAGTCCGGCGCCGCGTCGCTCCCACTGGTGATTGATATTTGGAGACATCGGTGGGACAAAAACAGTTTGAGTTCTGACGCTCATGAAAGACCCAACAGCTCCGTCGTCGATCAATGTGAATAAATATTTCCCACAACCCAGAAGCATTAGAATCGAGGACGGGGGAAGGCGGGAGGGGGGACGGGGGGAGGGGGGACCGAGAGGAAAGAGGAAAAAATCAATTGGTCGAGAGCTTTGCTAAAAAGGGGATGGGGAGGTGATGGCAGGAGGGGGGGGGCGGGACGGGGCGGAGGAGAGGGGGGGAAATAGGCCTGTCAAGCTGGGTGAATAATGAGGCATGTTTTCGGTGCATCAAAGGCAAGAAGGAGAAAAGGCACAGTGGAGCTGTGTCACGCTCGGTGTCATCAAACGTCACAATAATTTGAGGATCATATGAGTCAGAAATAAGGTACAGAATGCTGAGGTGCGTGCTGGGGGGCTTTTTGAACTCCCCCGGCATTTATTTACATTTCCCGAGAGTCTCTTTAAGGCACAATTTGTGGAAAAAAGTGAAAAATATCGGCAAGGAGCTGCCGAAGAATTGCCAATCGGCGTCAGATTAGGACTCGGTTACAACTTTGGGCTGCAGGAAATTGAATCGGGTTTGAGCAGCTCTGCGTATGTAGTGGGAGTCAGCCTACAACCTCGGTTGATGTCGGAAACCCCCCTCTGCATCCACCCAAAACATCTTCAAGAGATATTTTTTGGACTTTTTTGCAGCACGTAGTCGGACCGTGTTTAAATGTCAACCTGTAAACATTGAGCTCACAAGCTCGGCTCACCATTTACGGTAAAAAAACATCGTTGGGAACTCGCAGCTGTATCGCATTCACTCGTATTTAGTAAACATCGAGTCTTACAGCGATTCCTCGAAACTTGTTTACACTTTCGAATGTTTACCAACCCGTCCAAGTTGGTGTTGAGTTGAGTAAAGTATCTGTTATTTGACAGTTTGCTCCCGGTTTGACCCGTTGCTACAAGATCAACTGGCCTCGTCCTGTCAAAACATCTTCCAAAAAAGGGGAAAGTGACATCCTGTTCAACAACAAGAGCTAACAAAAACATGTTGTTTGGTTTTGATACGCATCCTGATTTGGCATCAAACAACAACGTTCGTCCACTGCATGAAATCGTCAGCGGGTCTGATGAAACTCCTGCGTTTGGCCCATCCATCAGCCCCCTTCTCCTCCTCTCACTCAAATTGCGACACACTGACTTCCTGAAGACGACCGCAGCCATGAAAAGAAGCAAAAACACCCCAAAGATGTCTGAATTCTGCAGCTTCAGACGCCGACCTATACTCACGCGTCCAACACGTGGACGGCCTGAAATGAATCAAACCTATGAAATGTCAAGTCAGGCCAGAAATAGTGCGCATACTCGCAGACGAGCCAGAGCCTTCGGCTCCGGACTTTGACTAGATATGCGACGCGACTACAACCAGCTGGGTAACTAGGCTACTTCTATCACACACACAGAAATCTGATCATTTACTGAGAGAAAAACCTGCGAAGGTGATTACATTCGGGGGGCCTATATCCAACAATTTTCAGACCACCTAAGTGAGGCTGAGTGTCCACGTTGGCGAGTAACTGCCCACCTGTCCGAACTTCATCCACCCACAATATGAATCTCCTTTTCTCCCCCCACCTCCCAACCATCTATCTCTCTTGCTGGCTCTCGTTATTTTGATGGGGGATCCATTTGGTTTAAATTGACTCATTTTGTCGGTGGGAATCGGAGCAGGGAAACTGAAGAGGGAGAAAACGGGCAAGCCTGCTGCTGCCGCCGCCGCCGCTGCCGCCGCCGCTTTGATCCCTCCGACAGGCAGCGTGAAAAGTGCATTTCATAAAGGATGTTCGCCTGTGATGAGCCCGCCAGAGTGACAAATTGGGCCCCTGGTGCTTTAAATAATGCACTGTGTAGGGCTTCAGCCGTGGCGCTGTATTTCTATATCGCTAAACTGGTCGGTTAAAAAAAGGGGGTGTGGGGTTGGCGACTTGAATCCGGAGCAGGTTTCACTCCCCCAAGTGTACACACACATTCAAATCTAGATTGGAGGCTTTGGGGGGGGGGGGGCACTTTTTTTGACTGAGGAGAGCGCCTCGTTGTCTTCCCCCTGGCGGCGTCCATCGCTCGGGAACCGTGCGAGGATGAAAGTTTAAAACGCCATGTGCCGCCACTCGCTCAGCTGGTGGAGGCGAGGGGGGGGGGGGGGTGAGGAGCAGATTAGGCTCCTTCACTTTTTTTCAGTGATCGTTGATTCAAACGTTAACAAATCGCTTTTGTACTGGGATAAAAAAGACATTTAAGCCTCTTCAGCTTCGATCAAGAGATCAGAAATGCAACTTATCCATTAAAAAATGACCTTTTTAGGTCAGTAGTGAATAGACTTGATATGAATATATTGCGTTGTGATTGAAATATGCCTTTATTTAACAATAGTATTTGGTTAGGGATTAAATAGAGGTGAAGATAAAGTGTATCCGTGCTGCTCAACGATGTCCAGACTCAGCGACGCCCAGTGTCACTACATCTGATTCACCGACCGACGTCTGCGTGCAGATGGTCACCCTCGCACCAGGCTGCCGATCTCTCATCACGCGCTCCTCCCCCCTCCGTGGCAGGGGGGGAAAACCGTCGGCGGGAATCTGGAGGGAGTTGGCGTGACCCACAGTCGAGTCCCGAGTCGGAGATAGAGAGCGAATAAGGGAAGTGACAGCATGGCGCCTCTCCGCAGCGGCAAATCCAATATACTCTCGCAGGAGAAGGGAACAAACTGCGGCCTATCTGCGAGATAGTCTATAATCCAGGACACCTTGGCGTTATCGGCCTGTATCGCCCTGAGCTTCTGCCTGAGCGGGAGTGGCTGCTGGAGAGTATTTAAGGCACTCCAGAAATCAAAGATCTCGATCCTTGGCGAGCTCCTGGAGCCGCATATTCAAACAACACCCACCGAGGAATCGCGGCGTCGCCATTAAAACGCCTAATCTGGTTATGTTTTTTTTCCTCCCGTCTCACCGAGACCCGCCCCCTCGTGCCGCCACCGACGCCTTCGCTCGTTCTTTACTCGAGCCCTCCGACGCGGCGGGAGGTTTTACACGACGGCGGCGGCCCCCCGGTCAGACTCAAGGATACATTAAAGAGGTGCCGTGGAACCTATTTGCTGACTGGCACTTCCTTTTAGCACTTTCATCAGAGGGCTTTCGATGCAGTTTGTTTTTAACCTTCCCAGTCGGTGTTATGTCCGTCCTGAAAGAGGGGGTTGGGGGGTGGAGGGTGAGAAGGGGGGGCTCTCTCAGAAAAAACCCGTCTGACGGCTTGTTTGCTTTTGCGGGTCATTACAGCGTAAAGCTGTGTCTGGCAGCGTCGGCCGGTCGCACTGTTGTAATAATTAAACCGGAGTTGATTAATCGCGGTGGCAGGAAGGACAAATGGGCAAAACAACAAACATCAAAGAGCTCGTTTTCTATTAAAAAAAACAAAAAAATCTGGTGCGGAGATTCTCGGTGCCTGCGCAACCGGTGACTCATTCGATTAGCGACTC
The DNA here is from genome assembly GCA_032164315.1 of Malacoctenus gilli. Taxonomy (NCBI): domain Eukaryota; kingdom Metazoa; phylum Chordata; class Actinopteri; order Blenniiformes; family Labrisomidae; genus Malacoctenus; species Malacoctenus gilli. Next base: position 2,992,385 of record JASSRZ010000060.1, read on the forward strand.
AATACGATTCTCACCCAGTGTTACAAAGAGCAGCTTTGAGTCTCCCCTCAGTTAAACTTTAACCCTCGAACACGCTGGTCAGCTGCTAAAAACAATTTATGGATGAAATTTTCTTGAAATTTTGAGAATCATCTCTCTTCAGTTTTGTCTTTATCTAATTTATTTAATTCAAGTCTTGCAAAATTCAGGGAAATGACTCATAATTTGCTGCATCAAGTGTGCAAGATGTTTGCGGGTCAACTCAGGGCAGCAACTGTGAATCCTTTGTCACCAGCGAGTCTCGGTCAGCTTTTCCTCCCCTGAATTTTTGCAGCCGAACACAAAAAAGAAGTCCGTTTGTGGATCCTGCTGAAACGCGGGAAAACGAATCCCAGCCGGACAACAACAAGCCCCTGATAATTCGGGCTCCTGAGCCCCTGAGCGCGGCTCGCCTCGCCTGTTTATGAGAGGGAGGGGGAAAAAAACTGGAAAACAAAAACTGAGCGCCTGTCCCTTTAGGTCAGCATAATTACCCCCCCCCCCCATCCCACCACATTTCCACCACGAGCTTTCCATTAAGGTCGTGACTCACCGCGCCGGGGCATCATGGCGGCCTCGCGTGTGCCAGCAGCTGAGAGCTAATTGCCACACTCAGGACGACAAGAACGGGTAGATAGTGGGTGTTATTTGGCTGACTCACAAACTCACTGGCGCGCCCGCTGATGCTCACTACTTATCACAAGTGGTCCCTTTTGTTTTAGACGCTCGGTGCGGAGAGCGCGTTTGGTATTTGGAGGAAGATTCGACTGTCATCATCCAAACACTTGATATTTTCCTCTCCGGCAACTCGCGCGAGGAATCGGTGTCGTTTTGCGATGCAAACGCAACAACTCCTGAAACCCACCGATTTTGACCACTATGATTCCTCCTTGTGCCCAGAACAATACGGCATGTTTTCTACGAGATGTCGTCTCTTTTCTCTTCTTTTTTTTTCTTCCCTTCCGACCAAAAACCACGCAACGCATAAACAGAATTTGCGATATGTAGGTCACACTAAATCTTTCTGGTAAGCAGGACACATAATGAAATTCTGATGCAAATTCGCAGCTGAAATATGTGAGCGTCTTTTTTTTTTTTTTTTGCCAAGCGGCATAATACTGTACTCCCCTTCTTAAAGAGGGAGCCGCAGAACACAACAGGAAGTGTGTTTTTGTGAGGCTGCCATTGGATGTTTACCATATCAGATAACAAATTCCTCCCAGAAGCTGCACGTTCTTTCATTCGCTTCCAGAAAAAAAAAAGAAACCTCCCCTCTGCTGCTGCCTCCTTGTCCAAAGCTGTTCTCCATACAGACCCACAGTATGCACATACAATCACATGATTTAGATGTTTGTTGTTATTAGTACAATCGGAAAAAAAGCACATCGCACAGAGGGGTTTTTTATTTTTTATTTTAAGGGGGGGATTTAATTGAAATTGTATTTTGACAAATAACCATTTAATGGTGTAAAACAGGCTATTGTGTGAGTGTGCCTGGGAGTGTGCGATAAGAGTAACAGTGGAGGAGAAGCAATGACACTTCTTTTTCTAAAGACGAGAGCGAGCGAGGGAGGGAGAGAACGAGAGAGAGAGAGAGAGAGGGTCTAAAGAGAGAGATGGCATGTAGCTATTTGTACACTAGAGAAGAATTTACAGAAACAGTGAACAATAAGCAAAAACAACGTTTTCCCCTCACCAATTCAAGCCGTTCCTTCTCACACACCAGCCCTACCATTTTCTACACACCTCTTTCATGTCGCCTCTGTGTTATCAATTGATACCGTGTGTTTTTTGCCCCTTCTGCAGCTGGGTAAAGGTTGTTGGGGGGGGGGGGGGTGTTTTTCGCATTATGTGGAGCTTTCGCTGTCCGCGTCGCCATGTTGCTTTATCGGCGGCTAGCAGCGTCGCATGTGCGCAGAGCCAATAATTCTAATCCTCGCGGTGCTTCCCGAGTGTTCGCTGCGAGCTCAGAGCGCCACGCCGAAAAAAACAGCCCCCCCTCTCCAAAACACACAAACGTGGGGTTCCCGGCTTCGACACAGCGCTTTCTTCCCAAACTGTAATTGGTTGTTTTTCAAGCAGAACTGAATTACATATACTAAGATGAGAGTAGTGGCTTGTAAAGGTGATTATAAGTGTTATGCCTCGACGATGATATGAAGGCGCGGCGAGAGAAATCCCTTTGTCTTAAGATTTTGTGGTTTGCTGCACACGTTGGCAGCGTTTCTGGGGGGGGGGGCTTCGGCGTTTGTTTCAGTGTTCTCGTGTGTGCGCGGGCACGGCGCCAGCACCATCAGTCTTATTAGGAGAGTGGATGAGTCACCCGGCTCCTCGGCTCTCCGCGTCATCCCGCCGTCGTCCCCGCCCCGTGCGGGGGAGGGTGGAGGGGTGGGGGTGGGGGGGGTCAGGAGTGCTCCGAGGACGCGACCCCGCGTCGCCGCTTCCAGTAAAGAAAAAAACACACCTGCCGTATGAAGGAGCGGCTCGCAAGGGTGAGCATGCAAGATGAATGAGGGAGCACGACGTGCGGGGACACTTTATTTATGGAGGTCTCCGGCTTTGAGTGCCGAGCGCCGGAACGGGGCAGAGAGGGAGGCAGGAGGCCCACCGAGGAGAGAGAGGGTGAGAGGAGGAGGAGGAGGAGGAGGGAGAGGCCGTGTGCAGAGGGTAAGGCAGAGTGCAAGCTGCATTTGATAATTGGCTGAGAGATCGTCACCAGAATGAAATTATGCCAGTTAATCTCTCCTCAATTAATTACCTCAGGAGCAGGCCGCAGTACATTCATTATTCCAGAAAGAGTATTGACCCTGCTGAGAGGGAGCGACGCAGCCATATCATACCCATAATGCCGACTCGCGGTGTTATTGTAATGCCTGTTAGCGTGCAGGCTGCAGGCAGCGGCTCCAAAGAAGCAGGAAAAAAACAAAACAAGCTGAGGAATGAATCAGAGGCGGTGTCGTCATCCACCTGCATGCTTTAAAAGCCCACCGTGCATCCCCTCGCTGCTGCAGAGGTTCGGGGCATCCCGGAGCAAAGTGAGGCGAAAGGAGGCGACGGCTCATTATGGAGCTCGGGATCTTTTCCCCCCTCACTCCCTCTCGAAGTGGTAGCCAGAGGAGGGAGGAAGCGCAGGTTGGAGGTTCCAGGATTATTCCTTTCACCGGATAGTAAATACTTCAAGTAGGAGGCTCGGGAAGGCAGGGAATAGATCACCTGCTGCCACGCTCAACAGCGTTCCCCCAGCTGGCCTCGGAGCGGCGGCGCCGCCAAAGAGAAAAGGTTACCGCTGCGTGGAGCGATGTCGGTGATGAGAAAGGGCAAATATGGGTCAAGTGGGCTCAAGAACACGGCGCCATTTGTAGGAGAAGAGCGCGTGATGAATAATCGTTCCTCCGGTAATTAGGAGAGGGTGTTAAATTTGTTTGTTTTGTTTTTTTTTAGCTCGACGCACCTGCGATCCAATCGGCCTCCCGCGTCGGGTGAACTCGGGTCACGAGTCCGCGGTTCGGAATTAACCTTCCAGGGAGAAACAAAAGTCTCCACAACATTAGCGCCGTCAATTAATGCCGCCGCGAGCGGCGAGCATCATGACTTGCGTTTTTCAAAGGTCATCGCTCCCCGGGACTCCCTTTCCTCCCCCCTCTCTCTCTCTCTCCTCCCCCTTTTCTTGTTCTCATTTTCCTCCTGCACCACTGCGTAGCTCCCATCCCTCCTTAATTGTCTGGCAAACATCTCAGCGAGCCGAAGACAAATATCGCTCTTTTCCTGTGGATATTGTTCCGTCTGAACTCGCCGTCGCCGCGTTAATAATTCATCACCTATTCTTCTTCTTCTCCTCCTCGTCGTTCCTTGCTCTCAGGAGCGCGTCCTCTTCCCCCACCACCTTATTTTTCTCCTCAGTCATTCACGCTGCTTTTTTTTTCCTTCTTCTTCCTCCTTTTTTCTTTTTTTCTTTTATTCCCCACAGCCCCCCTTCGGTTGCGTGCACGGCGCCTGCCCACCTGCCTGTCTTTGAAGCCGAGGACCCCTCGGCTTCTGGGCGATGCCACGGGGGCCCCGCGCAGCCGGAGCCAAACACACAGAGACTCGCTCTTACACCATAATTAGTCGGCAAGTTTCACCTAATTAAATGGGACCGCATTAAGGGTGAGAAGGCGTAGAAGGAGAGAAACGAGGGAGGCGACTGCACGGGGGGGGGCACGCCGGCTCTCTTCGGTGTTGTTTCTGGAGCCGGCGTTATATTTGTCACTCCATGCTCTCGTTTTTCGACTGTCACGCGGCGGCACGAGCGGGTCCCTCCGGTGGGAGGCGGCCATCAACTCGGGCTCGCTCGCCGATCTCTGGCCGCAACGCCGCCCCCCCGGGACCTTTTTGTCGAGGTCTCGGAAAACAATTTTGTGGTCTCGTTTGAGCGAGACGACCTTCGGGTCCGCGTTCTAACAGAAATCATGTGGACTGGTGTTAATGGCATTTAGAGAGCTGAACTGCTTTCTCCTTAATGTCAGGAATGAAGCAGAAACACCGCGGATCGAGTTAAGCGAGGGGCTGAGCGGGGGGGGGGGGGGGGGGGGGGGGGGGGGGGGGGGGGGGGGGGGGGGGGGGG
>JASSRZ010000060.1:3020845-3038779 GCA_032164315.1 Malacoctenus gilli
TGGTTTTTTTGCGGTTCTGGTCCCCCCCCCCCCCCCCCCTTGCGTTTGGCTAAACCGGCCCTCTTCCTGTTATTGTTTACTGGAGAACTTTTTGGACACACCCCTCAACTATTTGCACAAACACCGACCGTCCCTCTGCGGCCGCCCGTCAGCTGTGTTTTGTTTCGGGCGCCTCCGTGTTTACACGGTTTTCATTCCTCGCCGCCTCTTCGTTCAACGCCTCCTTTTCTCCATGTCAACACTCGCATCTTTCTGGGCCCTTCTTTTCGCAGCAGACGAACTCACGACCCCGCGTTCATGACAATCGTCAAACCGGCGTTCCTCACGCGAAGTTCTGTCAGGAAACGCGCCCGAGAGGCGAGAAAAGACGCTGTACCGCCGCTTGTTGTCGGAAAAAATGCTTCTCCATCGACGCCCCCCCCCACCTAAACCTCGACGTCCCCCCTAAAGAAATATAAAAAACGCTGTAACAAGAACACCTCCTGGGATTTTTTCTCTAAAACGCACGACGCTGCCAGGTGACGCTGGCAGCTGATGCCGCGCGTTTAAAGCGGCGTGGATCTCTCCCGCTGAAACGTTTTAAATGGCACATCTTCCACAAAATGACTCTGACTTTCACACCAATTGGGGTAAATGCAGTCCGCGAGCTCCCTGTTGATTTTCCATTTGGCGGAAAGTAATTTTTTTCTCTCTCTCTCTCTCTCTCTCTTTCCCTCCCCCTTCTTCTCCTTCCCAGTGATTCAGGCTTCATCTGCTCGGCGTCTCCGCCGCTTTACATAATGCCGTGTTTTGCAGGAGGAGTGTAAATGTTTGTTTTGGGCCTCGGCAGCGGTCAATCCTCTTTCGCTGTCAGTTTGAGGGCTGAGGAATATTTCCTCAGGAGTTCTGTAATCTACTCCGAGTCCCGCCGCGCGTGCGGCGGACCCCCCTCCCCCGGTTTCCGCTCGCTTATCCGGCAACCCCGCGAGCGCGCTCTTTGCCCGGCCACACAACTACTCCGCCGAGAGAGAGCGGGGCTCGACTCGCTCGCCTTGTTGCCGCGTCTTCAGGTGTTGGAGGGCGCGTGGGTGCACCAGCTAAGCCCGCAATTAAGATTCTGCTCAGCCGGCCCGCTCCGATGGCTCAATGGGGCGAGAACGAGCAAACCCACTGGTGATAAATTGCCCACATCGCTGCTCGTGTCCTTCCAATATAACCTGGGCATTAATTACACCAATTGGTATTGCCCTGTCATCAATATCCATCTCCAGAGGAGCCGATATACATTGAAACGTGTTGTGTGGGTGTGGATCCATTGAACGCATCGCTCTTATGAAGCAGAGAGTGAATCGCTTGAAGTCTGAAGTGAAATGATTTCATTTATAAGCGAATCTAAACCACTAAAACGCACTTAACTTTGCAAAGAGAGAAAAGCGTAAGAGCCTCCCCTCCTGATATTACTTTAAACGCTCTGCCCTCCCATTTACTCCATCTTAAGCGCCGACGTGATTATACTTTTCTTTCCCTTTTTTTGGGGCCGGTTCCTTCGAATCGTCTCCCTCTCTTGCATTATCACATGCAGGATGTGTCTCGTCTTCAAGCCATTTAGGTTTTTGTTTTTTTTCTTCGGCATCCGCCACAAACACGAAAAACTTCCAGGAACTCCAACAAGTTTAGTTCTGGTAATCCATCACAGCCGAGCCGCAAAGTCTTTGATTATCTTTCCGAGAGCGACTCCTCACAGCGGCATCCCGAGCCGTCAATCAAATCACATCAGAGGAGGGAAACAACGGTGATAAATCGGCACGGATTCCCTTTTTTTTCCCCCTCTTTCCTGGAAGACGAGATGGCGTTTGGAGACTCTGAGCAACCCTGATTCATAACTTGGGGGGGAAGTGAAGGGGGGATGAATAGGGGGGGGGGTTGTTTTCCCCCTCGGTGAAGCAGTGGGTGGGTTCCAGCTCCGGTTAACGTCTAAATCTTAGTAAATCAACTAAATGTTAACAAATTGGCACGGGTGTCTTGGAGAACAGCTACAAATCATGTAAAACAGGCATACTGGGGCAAACAGCCATTAATAGCTCTTTGATTTGAGGCGTCAGAGTAACGAGAGAACTGTGAGCGACAGCTATTTTTATAGTAAAGCAAAAGTGACAACACAGGAAAAAACCTCAACTGCACGAATACATTCAAGTGCTCCACTCGACGGTACTTTCATTCCAGATCTCGTAAAGCATACCAGCAATTAGCATTTAGCTCGTGGTCCTTAGCAACTAAATACATGATTAAATGCGTTAAAAAACACATTTTTTTTGCAGAAAATGCACAATTAGTGTCTCTTACAGACTCGTCCTGCAAATATACGAGTCTCAACAAGGTCAGATAATAAATACTAACATCAACATGCAACTTCTGGCTTTGCAAAAGCATAAGAGGGGGAGTGTTCGGTGGTCCGATCGATTGAACTGGCTCTGAACAAGAAGGTTGTCCATTTGAGGAGGAATACAAAGTTTTTCTATGAAAGAAACAAGAAGTGCAATCCAACAAGGGGACGAAAGTTACCAGTCGTTCTCGGAGGAGCAACAGGAAGCTGCAGATTTGTCAGTTTGGGGGCCTAATAAAGCTCGTTATTTCTGCGAAAACACAGTAATTATTCCAGAAAGTAAAACATTCATTGTTAGTCGGTTTGGACCTAAGTGCAAATCCAACTGTTCTGTTGTGTTCCTTGAAAAAATGCTATCGCACAATCACAGCAATTACAACAATTTCTCCTCAATTTTTTCCGAAAGAATTTGCTCATTTTTTCCTCATTTTTTTTGCTTCCTCCCTCTGCAATTAACAAAACACGCCGTGAAAAAAACAAGCAGAAGCCAAACTGTTTGATAATCATCATATTGCAGCAGACTGCAGCGGTTTCTTCATGCTTTGTTGGATGTAATATCGCGTCGACTAAACCAGATCGTAGTTTCTTCCCCCCGCTTGCACGTACAGTATCGAAGGTGAAAAGACTCCAACGAGCTAAAGTGACTTTGCAGCGAGAACTCCGACCATCTGGCCTGTCAGTTAACCTGCACCTTTATGTTTGCTCCTTGTCCCCGGATCCTTTATGTAGCGGCTGCGTCGCTCTTTCTTAATTAACAAACGTAGGTTTCAAGATGGATTCATTGTCGGCGTTGACGCGGCGTTGCCAGGTACCAGTGACACTGAAACCCAGGGGGAGCATATGGCAGGCAAGGCCGCTGTCATCCTAGAGTCTTTGAGCTGTTGACTTATAGAGGACGCGTGGCGCCGACGGCAATTGTGTTACGATCTATTGTCGACTAGGATAGGCATTGTAGACAAATAACTGAATGGAAAATATAAACTTTTATGGTTTCTTTTAACCTTGGCTGCGATTTTCTGACTTAATGTTTATTCCTTTGTTCCTTCCACAAAGTCAAACTGCAGAAATCTCTCCAAGACAAATCCAAAGCACGACTTTTGCACCTTTCTGAGGACGTAAACACACACCGAAAAAGTGCAGCCAAGTTTTTAAAGTGGTTTCTGCGACGACATTCATGCAGCGAAAAGCTGAAACCTGTGATAGGATTAAGCTAAATGCTTTAATTTCAGCTGACATCATGAATGAGCAGTTTTCTTGCCTCTGTATTTGATTTCATGGTGTATATTTCTTCGGCTTGAGTGTGTGTGTATGCGTGTGTGTGTGTGTGTGTGTGTGTGTGTGTGTGTGTGCGTTTCAGCCAGTCAGGTTTCCCAAAGTCAAGACACAGCAAGTTACCCCCGGCGAGCTCGGCGTCCGACGGGGCTGCGGAATGTGCATGTACTACATCATGCATATTGCGGCGAGCCGAGAGGCCATTTGTCAAGATTTATGCGTGACAGAAGTGCACACAAAAGCACGAGCTCGACAAACTGCTAATCAGCCCTAATAAGGTTTCAGAGTTATGAGTCGTCAAGATCAAGGGAAACACAATCCACTGACATCATCAAGTTTTATTGGCTGCGCAGACCGCCGCAACTTTGGGAGGAGTCATTAAGCAGCAGAAGTCATCAAAAAGGGCAGCTGGGTGTTTTTTTTTTTTTTTTACAGTGAGACGAACACTGCTGATGCCGTTAATTACATTTTTTTGTCAGGAAAACTAAAGGCACCACCGCCATACATGAGCTTAAGCCACCATGTCAACAGTAATTTGCCAATATGAAGCCTGTCAAGTTGTCAAACTGCGTTTCATTTGTTGTAGAACATTTACACACACAGAAAAAAACAGAAGCGTGGATCTGAGCGTGTAATTAAAGCCCTATAAGATCTCGGTGTGATGTAAGCATGTGTGCCACAGCGTACGAACAGAGTTGAGTCGGTCTTTGTCTCGCAGCGGACGCAGCAGTTGGTTTATCCGCCACTTTGTCCGAGACTAAAAAGATCTTAACAAGTATTAGATGGACCGGCGCGGACGTTTTCCTTCACGGCGGCGGATTAGGCCTTAATGACACTGGTGATCCCGTGACTTAAATCTGGTCTCAACAGCAGATCAACATGACCGCCTGACCCATTAAGACACGGCTCAGCCACATGGCGCCCGCCCGCCCGCGCCTGCGTTTTTCCCCCTTCTGCACCACCGCGTTTTTTTGTTTGTTTTGGTGTCATTTTAACGACCTGCCACCGATGAGACGGACGCAGATCAGCGGGGGAGAAAGAACATATGTGAAGAGGAAAATCAGGTTGCGTCCAGCTTTAAATTAAGAGGCGACAACAAACACAGTAAATACTTTGTCTCTTCAGTATCTACAATCCGAGTGACAAGTTTTTGGGGCCTTGAATGTATAGAAACACAACTTTTGAGTCTTGACCCACAAACAGACAAGAACCACTTTTCCCAAACATCTTCTCCTTCTGCGTTCCTCGGTTTGACCTTCACGGGCCCAAACGGGCCGCCGTGCACACTCGCGTCTCTCCTCCTCTTGTCCCCCCCCCGCCCCAACTCCCTCTGCACATCAGAGGTCAGTGAAATTAGGCCCGTGGACAGAAATATCTCCTTTTGTCTGAGCGGCACTGGATGGATTGTCTTCCAAACTATATTTATGAGATCTCATTATTTTCATTTCCTATCCTGTCACTTAGTATTAGGTTTCTTCCGTTCAGTGCACACAGGAATAGCTCCAGTCTTGATACGGAGCCAGGGTCCTCTGAAAGGGATGCATTTCAATAACAAAGGGATATATCACTAAGGATTGGCGGTTTAGCACCGTAAAATATCATTGATTTTGCTCAAACGCTTCAATCTTTTCACTGTGCCTGGATGTACTCGGCTGAACTGGAATGGAAATCAACAGAAAGAAATGGGCCTCTTATTACAAGCGGGGAAGGGTCTTCTTTTTTAGTCCCTCCCTCGTAATTGTGCAAATGAAATTACAGAGCCGTTGAGCCCCCCCCTCGCCGCCCCCCCACCACCGCTGCACCATGGAGAAACGCACACTGCTAATTCATGCATGAAGGCAAGAGTCGGTGTTGTTGAGAAATTCCACTGATTCCAGACGCCGGAGACCCACCGTGGTATTATTCATTAAGACAAGTGAAACGTTGGGAGTCTGCGAGTGTATCTCAAAACAGGGCCGACCATATGTTTAGTGTCAATATGACTTCACGGTTGCCCATGTGGAAAATAGCTGCGGGCCACAGAATGCACACTTGCACAGCGCCGTGTTTGGATAAATAATCTTGAACTGTGAAATGCGAAATAGGAAACGAGAGCCATGTCTAAAAATAATTCCCATCTTTGCGCTTCTTAATTGCGACAGAGAAAGGAAGTAAATGGTTGATTATGAAAAACTCAGGTTGTTTTCTTTTTTTTAGGGGGGAGGGAGGGAGGGAAGAGTTGTCTGATTGTTTCCAATGCCCTTGGTGATTCTCCAAGGACTGGCCTGGCATGAAATTGGCAGACGCATGGACCGGAGCGAGCAGCGCGAAGGAGAAGAAAGCAAGAAAATAATGTGCAAGCGAGAACAGATATAACTGTGGGTAAAATGTCCGAGAGTAAAGGAATGGTGTGCAAGAGAGCTGAAATGATGAAAAGACCCCCGAAAAAAAAGGGAGGAGGATAATTTGAGGTCTGCTGGGTTTCCTCCCAGCCATGTACACTCCAGAAACTTTGTGGATCGAGAAGGAGAGAGTGAAAAAAGAAAAAAACTCAACTCGGGAGTTCAATGGGAACGAACGGGAGCCCTCAGCAAGAGTCCGACACGGTGAAGCTCGTAATTAATGAGACGAGTTCCCGCTAAACGTATCGCACCAACTCAGGATTACGGCACTATTTTGACATTTTGACACTCGGATGGTATTGACAAGAGCTCTTTTGAGACCTGGTGCGACTGCGTTCAGCTGCACAGCTCCAGGCTGTGTTTCGGTCAGTACATTTTGTACACAGTTGGGTGAAAATCCAGCGTTTCTTGTGAGATAAAGGCAGAGTGAGACAACCGAGATCATGCAGAAAATTCAAAATCGCGTTGAATAAATAAACGGAGATCTTGCAGCAGGATCTCTACTGTCGCTTTCACTATTGCTTGGCACATCTGGGCTTGGACCTCTTGCCATCAAGTGCCCACGTTCCACACGGACCCTTTCGTGGCCCCCTGCCGTTTTTATGGACCTTTTTCATTAGCCACCTAGCTCGAACAGTCCCAAAGGAAAAGCCAGAGGGCCCCGCTGTTTACTAAATGTGCCTTTTACTGCGCATCATCCTTGTAAAAGATGCAAAAGCCTCTATTTAGGAAGCGGGAGCTAAACGAGAACGTGCTAATTGGATTGGCATTTCACAAAAGGCAGATTTGACTTCATGCTAATGTGATTGTGCTTTCTCTCGCTCCTCCTCCCTCCCTCTCTCCGGCTGCGCTCGGAGACCAGAATGAGGTGGGTGAGATTCAAAGGGAAGCGAAGGAAGCCGTTTGCGCTGCGACGAGTTTAAAGGAGTTTTTCTAGAGGACAGATGTACTCAACTTACTTTTTTAGGCACCGTTTGCTGCCATTTTTTGTATGTTTTGTTTTGTTTTTAGCTGTGAAACATAAACCAAACTGAGCTCAACAAATTTTGACTGAAAGAAAGAAAGGGGTCGCAAAACATCAGTTTTTTTTGTTTTGCTCGGTGTCGTGACCGGATCAACTTTCGGCCCCCGAAGTTCATTTCATCTACCTTCGCCAACGGACTCATCAGCCTTATCAGTCGTTCGAGGCTGGAGAGCTTCCCAATTACAACCTCAGCGGATCTCGAGACGCCGCGACGAGCGAGAGGGGTATTACCGTCCAATCACGCGGTGCCGTCACTCCGCGGCGGGCTCATCGACTCCTAATCCCGCGCCGAGTATCAGTCTAAGATGCAGATGGAGTTGATTCGGAGTGTCTTCATTTGTTTTGTTTTTTTCCCCCCTCTCTCTCGCCCCGCTCCGGCTGATGTATAGACCCGAGCGCGCTCTGTCGTCCTCGCTCACCGCTGATTAAGACTGATCCTCCGGCAGGCCACACCAAAGCTAAATTAATCATCCCAGAAATGGGTTACATGTCAATTTTGTGGTGATAAGTGTTGAGCTGGATAATGGTTGTCACACTGTGTTGGATGAGGGGAAAACAGAGAAGGTAAAGAATGACTTTTCTGCTGACGCCACCACTATGGATCTTGGCCGTATGGATTGCACAGAGTGCTGTTTATCCAGAAAGAAATAACAAATGCTTCTTCAATGGTTTCACCGACTAAATAGCACTTCAGCTGGACAGGTCGAGCCAATTAAGTATGTATTAATACACCAAATTAAATGTCTATTTGAACCGGTTCTTGGCAAGTCCGAACCCAACCGGAGCAGGAGAGGAGGGGGGGGCGAAATGTGGTTTTCACACATAAACAACCCCGAAAGGAAAGTGCGGGCGAGAGAGTTGTTTTGGTCTTGTAGTAAACAAAACATTCCCCCGCGGGGTGAGATCTCCTCCAACATCTGGCTCCATTATAGGCCCCTGTCCAGTCTGCACTCGCTGCAGAAGCTAATTAGACGGAGAGAGCAGATGAGGGGAAAGAGCGGAGGGGGGGGGGGGGCAGAGAGAGGAAGACCCGAGACAGAGCTCCAGATTATCTTGGCTGGTAACACGCAGAACCACATTTCTGTCGCATCTCGCAGGCTTCAAACACGCCACAAAGAAAACGGCGGGGGGGAAAGTCAGAGTTTTGGTCCTTTCTTTATGATTTCGATATTTAATCTGTGGCTCGAGACATTAAATTCAAAAACGACTCGACACATTTTGCTGTTTCTGATTTTGTTTTCGCAAAATTTGTGGCCTGCCTCCAACATACAAACAGCTCACTCACTCAAACCAACATTAAAAATCATCAAATTCTCTCTGACATCGACTCAATCTCGTCTTTCACTCGACAGGCGTCATATTTTTTTGGCCGGCGTTTGACGGTGAGCTGGTTGCTCAACAAACATTAAAAAAAACAACAAACAACACTTACAGGATGTGCTGTTTTCTCCACATTTTCAGCCCGCTATAAATTACAGCTGAGCAAGTACTAAAACAGTTCCTGGTAACATTCAGGACCGAGTAGCTACTGTAAGAAATATATAAATGTGTAGACCGAGGAGGAGTATAAGGTAGTTTTTACTCATGAGTACTCCACACACTCGCTTGCACGTGCAGCATATAGAGCGACCGCCTCCCTGCCAACAAAGAGGCCCGTCGCCTGCTGTCAACACAATAGCTGAGTGGCTGAGCCTATAGGGGTTTACACCCTCCGCATAGCAGACAACAAGCCACAGCCACAAGTTACACAATAGCGCGTCGACACATGTCAACACACAGCAAAACCTAGAATGGATGTTCTCCTCCTCCTCGCCATTGTGGCGCGAGGCGAGACGCTTCGTCGTGCCGTCGCAGCGGCAACGCAGGTGGAACGCGTCGCTGGCTCGCCGCCACGGCTTTTTGGAGGCTCTTCAGGGAAATGAACCATCATTAACAAAAATTTCCCTCACCTGCGAAGAAAAAATGTCTGCGGCGAGAAAACGGACCGGTCATTACCGCGGCGCCTCTTTGGTCCCTTCTGATAAGCGTGCAGCAAAAAATTGAATAAGGCTGCAGAGAAACACCAAAGGAAGAAGGGATACTGTCTGAAATCGGAGAGATCGAAGCACAGGGCCTGAATGGCTGCTGTGAGGGAACCGGCGGGTGAGTCGGGGGGGGGGGGCATAGAAACGCACCGCTGCCTCACGGTTTGCTGAAAAAAAATCCCTTCAGAAAAAAAAACCTCAGGATTTTAGAAACCAATCTCTTCCCCAAAGCCCTCGTGACAAGCCCGGATTGCTGACGCGCGCGCTTTGATAGCTAAACGTGACGGCGGCCTCTCCAGCGGCGGCAGCGGGAAAAAAGAGAGGCGAGCGCGGGCCGTCGAGCCGCTCGCCAAATCAGCTTCCCGACTCCTCGTGCCACTTTTTTTGAAAAAAACTCCACAATTTACCTTGTAAGCAGAACTGCTACACCGTGCGCGCGCGTGCATTCTGCAGCGTCGGCACCGCCGCAACATAAAATCCGGGAGACATCAACGTGTGCTTCTAAGATTTCAGGCGGCTCTGGCCTCTGCACTCGCAAACTTCAGCTATTTGCCAAACTGCACTCCTCTGCAATGGGAGAACTGGCCAACATCACCTTTGAAACACAAGCACAAATCTTTAGTTACTGATGTTTAAAAGAATTTTGCAAGTATTTCGGTGTTTTACTGACATTTCTTTTTCGCACCACAACAGATGTACTTTCTGGTAAGTTTGGGCCGAAAGGTTTTCGAGTTTGCGTTCGGCCCCGAAGCCACAAAGGATCCGAACGCAAATAGACGGCGAAATATCAAAAAGGAGGGATAATCCCTTTGTAAACCCATCAATGCTTCGCACACACCACTGATGTAAAAGATGTGACGGACTGATGGCGGATAAGGTTTCTGGCGTGGCGCTAAAACGTCTGTGATCTGTGGTTCTTCTCCCCGTCAACCTGCGTCCTGTTTGCCCGTTTGTTTGTTCTCCATCCCGTCCCCCGTTTTCCTGGCTGCTCCCTCTGCAAGGGGGCGTTTCCTTCTGGTAAACTCTTTCTTTAAATCATCACTGCTTCCTTCAGTGTTGGGCAATCAGAGGAGCGTAAAATTCGATTACCCCAAACAGTTTATCATTTATGTTCACAGGAAGTTTCATGACATTCAAGCTCATGAATTCCGACGTGTGCGTCCACTCTTCTGATTTCGCTCGACTTCCGTGCCTTTAACCCGGGTTTGGCGCCGCTTGCCACTGAGTTATGTGACAAATCTAAGCTGATTTCCGGCTGATCCCGAGAAGAGTGCATGTTGACTTAAGAGCTTTAGTCCTAAAGTGAATGCATGCATAGAATTTTTTTTTAAAAAAAAACAACTGACATCATCTTCTTATTGAGCGCGTTCCGAAGTGCTGCAAAGGTCGCCACGATGTGAAAAATTCATCAAACAAAGTGGTCAGATTAGGCGGTCAGAGCAGCTTAACTTGCCCGCTGCCGCTGACTCTGAAATGCCAATGGCAGTGGCGGCCATGAAGGTGAAATTACCTGTTAAAAACTTAAGACTATATTTGAGGAATTAACGTCACCTACGCGATGCAATTTTCGAACTTTAATTTATGGAAATAGTCATTAGCGAAGCTACTCGGGTGAGGACGCTCTTAAAGCTTTTTTTATTACATACAATATTTATGAAGAAGCCATCCAATTAGCGGCGCACTTCTAAACCCGGGTTCAAGGCACGAGAGTGCCGGCGAAATTTAGAGGTGCAACAGCATGTGCCACGTCGGGTGGGAAGACGCTACTGGGTTGAAACAGATGTGTGTGAAGTGAGGTGAGGACGCAGCTGCAAAAGTTCAAAATGAACGTCATTAAATTTTCTGGTTGAGCTGTTTTAGCACTTCAGATTAAAACACTGCGCACGCATTTTGGTATTTTTAAAAAGTTCTAATGCTCAGCAAATCACTCAATTAATCCTGGAGAGAAGTCGCAGGAAAAGTTCACTCAAACTTCTAACTAGGTCTGTCGGTTCGAGCGCTCCGACGAGTCAACCGGGCGCAGGCACTTTCACCTCGTGCACAGAGGAGTCGCTGTTTTGTCCCGCTGAGGCACCCGCACCAAAACAGACACTCGCAGCTTCCTGCTCTGACAATTGAAATCTAGGTCACCGAAGTTTAATTTTCACTTCCAAGCGACACAATTATCGCCAAGATAGATCTTAAAAACTATCAGCATCGAAGGAAAGTGAGATAATTTGCAACTAACTCAGAGAAAACTGTCGAAAAGCTCAACTAGGAAGTTAAATATCCAGTCCTGCATCAAACACGTGTGTTCCTTCACTCCTGTCACATTCATTAGGAGCCGTAATGTCCCCACTTGGTCACATTTATGCAAACGGCTGTTGGTGAGCTCCACGCAACTCGCCAACCTCCCACTGCAACACCGCCGCTGCCTCCGCCGCAGCTCGGGATTAATCCTGCGGCCCTAACCTTTCCCTCTCGCCGCGGAGAGAGCAATTTGCCTGATTCTGTCGCCGCCGTGGGTGGCTCTCCTCCCGATGACATCTCCCGCTGCGCGCCCAGCGTCCAAGGCCAGCCCGCTCCCCGAGGGGTGATCAAGACGCCAGGAGAGGAAAAAAAAAAAGCTCACTAACACCTGCCACTGAGAGCATTGTGCTGATTAAGGGGGAACTTTGACTCTCAGCCGACAAGAGCAGAAGGAGTGGGGGAGTGCGAGAGGGAGACAGCGAGGGACGGAAGAAGCGAGCGGGCGTGTTGGGGGAGGTGGTGGTGGTGGTGATGGTGGGGGGGGTGGGTCAGGGGCAACAGTCTTGTTATTGCTGACAGGACCGCCGGAGTCACGACACTCCGTGGCTTCGTCGGAGTGCCGCATTTGCATGAGACGCAGACGTCTTTCTCCCTACATCGCGGGGATGGGGTCTTATCTGCGGCGCTCCGTTCTTGAAAGCGCCGGGGGTCGAGGACCGGGCGCCACGGCGCCCGAGCTGCTCTCGCTCACAATCGGTAAATTGGCCTGTAATCCCAGTGAGAACATGCTTCAGCTGCTCGCACATCCAGATAGTGTCTTTTATGTGCTTTTAAGGGAGTCTCCTCCAGATGATATTCCTAATGAGCCTCGGAGGAAGCTGCTGTCATCATTAGAAGCCCTGCGGGGCGATGGGGGGGGGGGGACTGGTCCAACCGCTTCCTGCGTGACCCCACCTCTCTGTCTGATGGACGGGGGCAAAGAGGCGCAGCGGCCAATGGGGGCTCGGAGTGGGGAGCTGTGACTGTGAGGGGTCGGGAGACCTGCCGTTGAACCCGTCAGCAGTGGGCAACCATAATTGACCACATGCGGCGAGAAAGTAGTGACCTGAGAGAGGCCTGAGACGAAGACGTGAAAGGAGGGGAGGGACCGCACGAAGCAAGACGTGTAAAACAGCAATTTATTCGGAATATTATCACTGGAATCTCGTCACAGACATCTGATTCGAAGCTTTTTGTTACATGATTATGAGTGAGATTTTGTCACAACGCCGGTAAATCCAAAGCGAAAAAACAAAGTTCATTTTCCGACGGGATCGTATGTTTGTCGTTCAGAAAACAGCTGAACCCCCCCCAACAAACTCCTTCTCGGGGCCGATTAACATTTGCGTGTTCCATTGATATTCAGGCAGAGGAAAGTGCCGCTTAATAGTTGTTTGTGAGCCGTTAGCTGAGCCATTGTAAACAGGAAATAATTCTGTTTGTTTGCCTCAGTCAATTTCAAAGTGTAATCTGTCGAGTTTGTCGTGTATAATTTCCCCTCCGAATGAAAAGAGTATTAATGAAAATTAAAAACTTCCTCACGACCTCCCGCGCTCTGCTGTCCTTAATTAACCCTTTCCCCGACAATCCAGACCCCCCCAAACTTCTTCCCTTTTTCTCTTACAGGATTACAATTACCACCCTAATCACTGTTTGCAGCCTGATTTTGTTGGGGTTTTTTTTCTTCCCGGTGTTTGTGTAAGCCCCTAATCACTGTGTTCTGCTTTTTGGGGGGGCTCCATGCTGGGTTTCATTAAGGAACAGCACTCCCCCACCTCCAACCTCTGAACCAAAACAGGCGCCGGGACACCACTGGGAGATTGCAGGCGCGATCTGTTGATTGTAACTCATTAAGCTGAGGTAATTAGGGCCTGGGAGATAGGTTCAGCGAGATTTCGGTGGCATCCCCGTCTCCCCCCCCTTTTGTCGCCGTGGCGATACCACCGTTTGAAATAACCATTAACAGTAATTACACCGCGGCGGCGCAACACAAAGGCCCGTCCTGACAAGATGCTGCAAAGAGACTTCTTAGCCACGCAACGTCTCTCATTTGATAAGCATGAAAAGGAGCGGCGGCATCAGAAGAGTTTCCCCCAGCACATCCAAAGCAATTGATTACGTTGGAAATCAAGCCTGTGAAACATAACATTACTCAAAATGATAATAATATGGCGTGTTTAACAAACGTGCGTTTCCTCCGTAATTAGCCTTGAATGTAAATCATTATTTTCCTCGCCTCACGTTCCGTCCGTCGCGCAGCCACTCGAATTAAAAGCTCCCGCTGCAAATTGCAATCAGCAGAGTCACGACGACAACAACCGACGACGACAACAAAAAACCCCCGGGAAAACGGCAGCGGCAAAGCCATTTTCACCGACTTTAATGGTCTGTGCAGGAAACAAAAGTCTCTTTAAATTTGACTTGGTTTTGATGATATTGCAAAGCGGAATGCATTTTATACCTCAGTAATTTGAAATTTCCCAGTTTTGGGCCGCGCGCGGTCGGGAGGGAAGGGAGGGGAGGCGGTGGCGGCGGCGGCGGCGGGGGTCTTCGCGAGGGAAAACATAATTACAAAAGCTAGTCAAGCCTAACAAAACAGTGCTTAGAGCCTGTTCGACTATTGCTGCTGAGTGACCCTTTTTTGTCACTCCCATTATTCATAGTCGCAGCGAAACAGGCGGGAATTAGTTTATTGTAATTCCACAACAGAGCAATGCCGGCGAAAAACGGCGGCGAGGGAGGGGACGAAACGGGCGTGTTGCGCGGGAGACGGCGGAAAACTTCAGGTTCGTCTCAATTGGCTGAAAGTTACCTGCCTCCACACATAAAGATCACTACAACTTAATCGTCCCGTGAGGATGAATCACTCATCCGCCGCAAATAACGGAGGAAACACGAATATTAGAAAGTATGAGAGCACAGAGGTGCCATTTTCCTCCTGGAGACAATGTAGCAATTTAATCAGTCCTGCACTTTATGGTGCTGACACCTGCTGAGGTGACATTCAACTTGAGTAACTGCCTCAACTTAAATGATTTGTTTAATCCGCGGTGTGTAATTGTGATTGGCAAAGGCAATATTGGCGGAGACTAATTCGGATCTCTACTAGCTTTAATGCTCTTATTTTTATGGTTAGATAAAGGAAAAAGGCTCCAGATGGAATACAGGTAGCAGCTGGGTCGAGGAGTGCGGCGCCGCGGTTTCCAGCCTGGGGTCCGGGACCCCTTTGGAGGGACGTCAAAGATTAGAACGTAGGCCTGAGGTCAAAATTAGGATTAGAAAAACCCTAAAATACACGATGAAGCAGCAGTTGGTTGCTAGTTTTATTTTGAAGGCACAGGAAGAGGGGATATGAGCTTGTTTTCAGGGGTATTTGGGGCAGAAGGCTGACACAGTGCCACCTACAGGCGAGACGTGTTTGTACGCTGTTTTTGGTGCTTTTATGTTGACAGAAACTTTTCCACAAGAGTTGCAGAACAACCCAAAACCTTCATCGAATGCAATCAAGCATGAGAAACTCACCACATTATTGGACGGAGGCAGAGCTGCCCGGCTTGGGCGCGTGCCATCTGTGTGGGACTCGATCGATCGCTTCGACCCGGCGCCCAAACGACCTGAGGAAGGAGACAGGCGGGGGATACAGTGAGGACAACCGCAGCCACCTTTCGGACCGTCTTTACACGGCTTGGGGTCTCCGAAAATGCATCGTCGGGCACCTCGTTGCGATTCGCTGCCAAGAACCGAGACCCCTCGTGTCAAAACCAGGGCTGATTCAATCCATCAAGCGCATGCCAATCATCCATTGTGTTTCACTTCACTGCTATAAACTCCACAGAGCAACGCAGGCTCTGCTTTCTGCTCACATCTGCCACAACTCCTCGCCGGTGTCGAGCTGTAAGGCTGAAAGAACGAGAGAACAAGGGGGTATTTTCGGACAAAGGCTATTGCTTGGCCATGACTGGTAACTTCCTGTCTCCGCCGGTTGCCTGGTAACTGCTTCTAGCAAAGGTTTTTCTCATTTAACACCCTGCAAGAAAAAACAAATAAGCGCATTTCCCAAAATCCTCAACTACTTTTTTTTCCCGTTGTTTTTTTTATTCTTCTCTCTTTCGCTCTTTTCCTCAACAAAAGCGACGCGGTTAGAAGCTCATACAAGCAGTTGAGTGATGTACCGAGGTGGCAAACTTGCAGGACAATATCGCACAAATACACACACACACACACACACACAGAGTGAGCAAGCGAGTGGTGGTTCGATGACTGAAAGCCCGGCTGGATGATTAAATACTTGCACTTGACCCGAGTGTGCAGAGACTTCCTTCTTTTATATTTGATGTGCCTGGCCTCCTTGAAGCTCGCCGCTGCGGCGCCAGAGCAGAGTTTCCTCGTGCGAAGACGTGATCCAATCATAAGAAGCGGTCAAAATATGCTTAAAACTGATAGAAGTGATACTTTCTTTCTCTTTTTTCTCAGGTATGCTGTCCTATATATCACCATTAAGGTGTCAAACCCACAATAGCGCTTGTAAAAACTGTAAACGGCATTAAAATCTTCTCTGCTGGCTGCCAACACGGGCGATTATGAAGATTTATGGCCCTGTAAAGTATCTGATGGAGGATGGTTTTGGGCTACACGCACCGCAGGGAGGATTATTTGGTGAAAGGGGGGGGGGGGCATGCACTCTAAGCACATGTCCACCGTGCGCCTGCTTTCAAGAAGCATCAAAACCAGCAGCGAGCCGATAAACGGTTAGATTAACCATCATCACACGAGTACCGGGACTCTTTTCTTTGGCTTTGGGTAAAAAGGCGAACTTGGTTCCTCCGTCCTCCCACAGGCCCCCGAGACTCCCGAGCGAGGAGCGGGAGTTGACGTCCGACCATGTTCGTCGTCTGACTGTTACAAATAACTGTAATTTACAATGCCACCGCTTTGACCTTATTAGGCGGCAAACAATGGCGCTGCCACGTTTTTGGACTTCCTCGAGGGCCAAAGCCGAGCCCTTGATGATATATAATACCACTTGGCAGGCAAGTTAATTATAAGCTGGCCCTCCCCTACACTTGGCGGCGGAGGCAACGCGGCTGCGGCTGTGTGTGCGCGGCGTGTGTGGGCAGCGAAGACGCGGGGTAACACTGTTATCCAAACTGTCAGAGTCACTTTCAAAAGAGTTGGCGAGACGCGATCGGTGTCCACGCGGCCCACGCACACACGAGCGCACCTGTGCACGCTGCAGATGTGACCGCCCGATTGCAATGAGGGGTGGGGGGGACAAGCTGTTGCAACGTGTCGCGTGCAGACACAGTGTAAAATCTGGCACACAATGCAGGCACTTTCCACTCTTTGTCCTCTGCAAATCAGCGATGCAAGTTTGGTTTGTTCGACGAGAATAAAACATCAGTTTTGATCTCTGCGAGCTTGTCGAGCGCACAGAGGTGCCAAAGTTTGCAAAGGATGGCGAAAGTACGAGGAGGAATTGCGAAAACGACGCGCAGAAACCTGAAAACACCCTGGAAGACGAACCGCTGAGGTCTCGCTCTCCGTATTCGCATGTTCATCTTTTCCGGCCAACTTCACTTTAAAGCTAACACCGTATTTATGTCCACAGAATTACAACTAATCTCCCCATCAAACAGACAAGATTTACAGCAGCTTACAGGCAGAGAATCCAGTTTGGCTTTGCCTGTAACGAGCCCAGCCATCTCCCCCTTGTCTTCCATCAATCTGACAGTCGACATCGCTTCAATAAACCTGGCCCCGTCTAGACTCACTCTTGCAGATTTAATTCAAACAGCTGTTCGCTCCTTACTCCAGACGCCCTGAGCACTTCCACTGAGGAATGGGGAGTGGAGGTTTGGGGGGGAGGGTGGAGTGGGAGGGGGGTGAGTGTCGGGCGAAGGGCTCGCGCCTATCCGGGAGAACGCGTTCCGGGAGGCGTGGGAGGAAGTGACCTCGAGGGATGTGGGGATGTCAACCGCTAGTTAGCTACACGTTTTGGGCTGTTTTGTTCCCGACTCTTATACAAATGGCTCCGGCCTGAGCAGCTGTTGCTGCTGCTGCTGCTCTTTACAAGCAAGAAAAAAAACAACAACCAGAAACCAACAAAAACACATAAATAAATTACAAGAACACACTACTGATGTTTTTCCTGCACGAAACGGTTACTTTGCAACGAGCAAATCGTATTTTACTTCATGAGGGAGATTGTCCGATGTCCAACTTTTGTGTCTTCTTCTTTTTCTTCTTCTTTAGTCAGCACATTCTCATGAAAAGTGTCAGATTGATTTGCGATACCCATTCAGTGTTTATTCTTCCCGTTTCCATCGACTGCACTGCTCCACAGTCCTCTCACATACTGCCTGGCAACTCTCTGGGAGACCCCCTGGGGTTCGAGTGCCCCTGTTTGGGAATCACTCGTGTATATGTACATCAGCAGATAGAGGCTGCATGTGTGCATGTGTTTGTTGTGCCTCATGTACCATCTTGCCTCGGCTCTGACCGTGCTCCTCAGTGGGTGGGCGGGCAATGTGAGTGTGAGTGTGTGTGTGTGTGTGTGTGTGTGTGTGTGTGTGTGTGTGTGTGTGTGTGTGTGTGTGTGTGTGT
>JASSRZ010000060.1:3048116-3069123 GCA_032164315.1 Malacoctenus gilli
ACACCGGAGAAAAAGTCGTCAAAGTCGGCGAAGTCCCCGAGAATATACACCCCGCCTGGTGATTAAGCAGCGGGAGACTATCAAATAAAACACCAGGCGGAGAGGAAATGTGCTTCATAAGCAGACTTGAGTCGAAAGCAAATTATTTAGTGGAGGGGGGCTGATCAGTTTATGGGGGTACGTGGATCCTTTCAGCTGCACCGGGGGGACTCGGTCAGTAAATCTGAGGGCTTCATTCCCCGCTCAGAGATAAATAATTATTATTTAAAAAAAAGGCTTTTGCTGCGCGCGGTTTAATTAAGGGCTTGTGGGAATTATAATCAAGTCTAAAAGAGATGCCACGGTGATGAAGCATAAATCCATAACGGCACAGCAGACGGCACGGCCGATCTAATGCGTCTGCAATATTGTTCATTGAGTAAACAAGTAAGTGTGAGCGTGGGTGTTGGTGCACGGTGGGAGAATGTCACAGTACTCCTGGATTCGTTTCATTTATTGTGTCTGTTACTTGGTTACGAAAATCAACGGGAAGATAACTTTCGGTGTTTGCCGGATAAATAAATAAGCGGATAAAGATTTGATGATCTTACGAGGAGACGGATGAGTTTTGATGCTTAAAATGCTGAATCGGTGAAGAAAACGTGAGTTTTCTGAGACCTCGTGTCCAGAAAGTTCTTAAACTTGCAAAGATATCGTGACGGACTTCAATGGTCCACACTGCGAGGATGAAAAATGTCTGCAATACCACTTTGCACCACCAGAGCGACTTTCTCCCACTTCAGTTTAAATAGAAAAGCAGCAGCATGTTTCTTACAAAAAGACACAACGTCTGTATTTTGCTTCCTGCCTCATCAGTCGATGGATCTGAGCCAAATTATCTGAGATTATTTCTTTCATTGTAGATAAATGCAGTCACAGAAATTGTGTTTCTTTCTTCCCTTTCATAGATTTAACACCGTATTTTTAGCCTCTTCCGTCTTTTGTTTTCCACTATGCAATTATCTCCTAGCTGTGCCGCGTTCTGCCTAAAAGAGCTTTTAGCGGACGTTTGTTCAGTCTGAATACGTGTGTTTTATGCAGCGATTACTGCACTCTGATATATTCAAGTGTCTATGCATCATAAAGGAAAAAAGAGTCCATCAAGTGTTGCAATGTGAACTTATAGGCCTATAAAAATGGGACGAGCGAGATAAATCATTATCAAACACACGTTTAAATGTGATCCTTCTGATATAGCTCACAGGAGACGGCGTTTAAACCGGTTCCAAGCGTTCCAACGGGGTCCCATTGTTCTTTTTAATGGCGGTTTTAGATAACACGCTGTTGTACAACCACGGCTGTTTCCCATCTGACACCAGAAGCTATGCCAGGTTCCCAAATCCATGCTGACAGGGCGAGCGAGGCCAGCAGTCCCAGCGGGGCGGCGGCAGAGGGGGAGAGGAGGGGGGAGAGGGCTGCGGCGCCGCATTTACCTCCTTCATTAGAAACCGAGGAGTTCTGGGTGACGGGGCGGAAACAAAAAAATACAAAGTGACAGGCGTCAGAATTAGGTCGCTTTCCCTCCTCCTCCGATTTCTCAGGAGAGTCAGAAGTTTGCCGAGAACCGCTTGCCTTGCATATTATCCGGGTATATCGTGAGTAATGAAATCACGGAAGTGAAGCTGGATCAGAGTGACGGCTTTTTTTTTTAGAGAGAGTTGCTGATCAAGCAGCGATTTTTTGGAAGGAACCTGCTTGGACCTTATGTGTAAAATGGCCTTAAAAACTGGGATAAGACGATACATTTCTGAGTTTTTGTCACTTTTTTTACGAACCCACGGAAAGAAAACATTCCTAAAACTTTCAAGAAAGACAACTGAAGATAAATCTTAAGTTGCAAAGTTGAAAAGAACGACTGACTCGGATGTAAGCGACTAAACGAAGCATAAAATCTTCAATCGCATCGTCCCTCCATCAGATTAGTCATCTCCGCTTTGACCCGTGATTCCCGTTAAGGCCCGCCTTCACGTGGCGCCTCTCTCCGAGCACCGCCGCCTGCTTTCTTGCCCTGATTGATGTTAATGAGAAGAACGCATGAGGTTCCTTCACGTCCTTTCTTCCTGACTGCTCAGCCTACACTGAAGGGCTTCGTTTCAGAGGGGCAGCGGGTCACCGTGTCTGCTTTTCCCTTCACCAATCGCATCCCAGCCGACGCCACTTGTCACCCAGGCAACCACTTGCCTGACTGTCTACAATATGTAGAGCTACAAAATAACACCAGTGTTGATGTGGAGGGAACGCAATTGCGTGGAAGTGCATCAAAATGTTAAATTCTTGTTCTGTTGTTCAAAAAATACAAGAAACATTCTTTCAATACGTCCGAAAGCCAACAGTGAGTTACCAAATGACTCATTTTTGTGCATAACAACATGGCGAAATTGATGTACGTATGTTGTCTTTTTTTCCCCCCGTTGCGCTGATTCTTCTGTTTTTTTTCCCCTCAATTAGTCTGTAAAGCAACAGAGAGCTGCAGCGGTTTCCTTCAGAAGGAGCCAGCCAACACATTGTGAACCGTGCATCATACTGATGTCAGTCATTCACGGGATTGCTTGTTCGTATCGATCGCGGGACTCTCACACGCCGGCGTTCGTGCCGCCAGTGCCGAAGTGATTACTTTTATCATCCGCCATTGATCAAGAAAAACGCATTTAATTTCCACGAGGAATAAACGCGAGTATTTAGCCGTCTCAGACTGTTTGTCTGAGTGAAAAGGGGGGGGAGAAAAAAATAATTACAAAGGACAAAACTGAATAAAAATAAATTATTTTCTGAGGCACTTTCAGCGTGATCACCAACATCATTTTTTTGGGTGTATATTGCTTTATTATTGCACCGAGCACCACAAAGAGAAAATATCGCCCCGAGCAACAATCATATTTGTGCAATTCTTTTTGTTTCTTTTCAATCAACTCCTTCATCGTGCGGCAAACGCGGCGAGTGGAGGCACTAATATGAGGGAAAGCAATCAACTGTGGCCACCGAATGTATTCGTTAATGAAAGGAGTCAGAATGAGCCATTGAATTCATAATAAGACGTCTTCCTTCAGATATCTGATATGTTGGGGTTTTTTTGTTCTCCAGTGGAAAAAAAAATGAGGTTATATAAATTGAAAGTTATTACATCCTATTTACATTGACATGTTAACACTCTGCCCGCTTTTACTTTGAAATTTGGGAGTACCGACAGAGTTTTCTCAAGTGACAGCGCAACTTCTTCAAAAGACTGGAGAAGTTTAGCGCTGGATTTTGTTCCCATGGCAACCAGGGAGCAAACTGAAGTCATCTGACGTGAAAACTAATGCAACAACCAAAACTGCTTCTATTTATGCGAGTTTCTTCTGATTTTTCAAGGAGTAAAGTAGTAAATTGTTGCCAGATTTAGATATAGTCGTTGTTTATCCATTGATGGGAAAAACAAACTCTCTCACATGAGTTTAAAGCAGATTAATTAGGAAAAAATGCAGCAAAATAAGACAAATTCCTACAAATTAATGGCATATCAGTGGTGTTTCTGCGTCTCCAAGGCTTCAGGCGTATAAGAACTGCCCGCAATATCGTTTTCCTCTCGTGTTCCCTGCCTACTCAAGCAATTCCACAAGTATTAAATCAAAATATGATTATTTTAATAGACAAATTTCTGTCTATATTTCGTTATTTATGAACTCTTGCCTCCTAAAGCCGGAAAACCGGCAACCACAGCATTGATTTCTCGCTGATCTACAGCCCGCAGCCGCTCCCGTCGTGATTACTATCAGCGGATTGAACACGCGCGGTATTATTTTGAACTTTACCGTCCGTGCGGGTTCTTTATATTATCATAATTCATGTGATCCATGAAATATTCCTGTTTGGCATCACACCTATGTCTGCCTCGCGTCGTGTCAGGTGCAATCTACATAATTGCGCAGCATCGGGTTACGTGGGGGTGAAACTCATCATTTTTCAGCTGAAGATACAAGAAACTGAATTATGTGTTTGTTAATGCAAAGATAAAAGGATAAATCACCCAAGCCGGAGCCCACTAGTTTGTGTCGGAGTGCCAATTAATGAAGCTACCTTTCATGCTACTTGCGGGGAGAAGGCTGGAACAAAGACGGCGGATGCGATGCCGAGGCAGAACGCTAACTCTTCCAACCTTCAAGACGAAACCTGAGATAGAACCCACCAATCCCCACCAACCTGCGCCAAAATTAATCCAGCCTGCTCAGTATGTATCGCGAGGTTTTTACCTCGGGAATAAGCCGACAGGATGGGAACGTCGTTGCGAAGTGGGGGGGTTAAAAAAAACAGTCTTTACATCGAGGAGACGCGTTATTCTCCGCACAGCTGTGAGAGGAGGCCTGATTACAGCCCTGGGTTTGTTCTTTCCTTCACCCCGCAGCTGCAGGAATGCAGTCGGAAAATAATTTCTATTTCTATATGCACACAACAGGAGGAAATTATTTGTCAAAGTGAATGTCATCTCATTTAGCTCGACGTAATCCCGCGCGCTGATACGATCTCACTTCAGCTGGTCCTGAGCTCCTCGCCCAGATATATTGTGCAGCCGCTCGGCTTTTTAAGATCTCAATCTACAGAAAAGCGCCTCGCTCGCCTCGGCTTTACCCACTTTCCCTCCACTGCGTTTTATTACATTGAGGGCATCTGACTAATGCAATGCATTGCTGGCCTGCTGCCACATGCCAATTTATAACACGACAGCTCCGGCCGCTCTATGCATACCAAGTAACGCTGATTTGTTGCCCCGGCTGCACCGCTTCTCGGCGACTGTGTTTTTGTTCTTTCCACCCTCCATTACCTCTTTCCCAAATGGTAATAAGTGTGGTAAAACACAGCTCTTAAAAAATGGCGAGGAGGTGATGAAGTGGATGATGCGCAAGAAAATACCCCCCCAAAAAACACCATAAACACAACACGGAGGCGGCACTTGAGTGGAGATCTGTTGACGCCGAATACAATTGAGCCAATGAGGCAAAAAAAAGTCGCAGGAAATGAAGGTGCGTGTTTGTTTACATGAATCGAGCGATATGAGGCTTCAACTTTTACGCGTGCGGACCTAATGTTCCCCCCGTCGTTCTGCTATATAATTCCAACCGATCGCTATCGTCGGCGTTGGATCATTGTCTGTGAAATAAAGTTCTTTTGATTATATGACAAAATCGGTCCCAGGGGAGGAAATGCAGCTATTACCGATGTCATTAGTGGTTGTGTTTGCTGTCGCCGCACGCTTGTCAAACATGCAACATCTTTAAGAATAAAACTGACTTTAAAACAAGATCTTCACATAAATAGCCGGATTTTTAACAGCTAAACAAGATGACGTCCACGTCAACAGATTAGCTGCATCTTTTTTCGTCACTATTGTCGGTAAATCGGAGGCAAAGGAAGTACTCTGCAGCCCGTGTGCGTTTGTTCTTTTGATCATGGTTGCAAAGTTGGTGGTAAAATTGGAGTAAAATGTGCATTCGGAGTCTGCAGTAACTCGGCTGACCTCAGAGCTGGAGTCGCAGAAAACTCGGTACTTCTAATGGGCAAAGTTTCCCACGCGGAGACCGTCGATGCAGTAACTCCTGTGCTGTTTACCTTGATTGACCTTAAATGGCGCGCGTTAAGCAGAAAGCCGCCCTCCTCTGCCTCCGTGGGATTCGGCTGCGGCGCAGTCATTATTTCATTGCGGATGATAAAAGATCAGCGCGAAACACGGGTTTTGAAATGTCACCTGCTCTTAGCGTCGCATCCCGCCTCAGCGCGGCGGCTCAATGAACGTCAAACGCCTATTTTTACATTGTCTGCTATTCCTTTCCCGCGCGAAAATGTCAGCGGCTCGCCGTGTGCTGGAACACAACTGCCGGCTCTGAACAGATGCATTTAAATACTGGTCTATTAGTTAAATGGATCATCCACAAGTGCAGCTGTCACGAGGCAAGAGGCATCTGGACTCGGAGCGAGCCAGGGAAAATCGCTGCATCACCAGGACTCCGTGGCAGCCGCGTTCCACCTCGCCGTTCCGCTCAGCACGTCACAAACGGTTCTTGGCCGAATGCACGGTTGAGATTTTAAAGAGAAAGAGTCGGGAAAAAACGTTACTTTTCATGACATTTTCAGAAAAAACTCCAGGAAAAGGTCTTTCTTCCGAATATCTACCGGCGCTCGCGTGAATCGCAGTGGCTCTGCTCAGCGTGAAACATCGCGTGATGACAGGTAATCCACTCTGCAAGCTCCGCTCTGGCCATCATAGCCATCGGCCCCCTGAGAGGAGAATGCCCCCCCACCCCCCGAGGGTCAACAATGTGGATTCTAAAGTGAAGAGTCGGCGTAATTATCACTTTGCAACACCGGACCGGGAGAGACGTGGCGATCCGGAGGCCACTCAGTGGCAGGGCTGGAGAGATGGAGAGCGAGCTCTTGGATGGGGCCCAGTAACAAAAGGTTAGCCCGCTATAAATAGCGCTGTCAGAGTTAGCGTTAATGGAGGGAAGGGGGGGTTTGGGGGGGGGGGCTGGAAGAGAGGGCTGTTGGAAGTTTCTAGTGGCGCCCGGTCAACAAGCCGCTCTGGTCGCTCTTCGCCGAGAGTTCCCTCCCGCTATTGTCCGTCGCCTTTTGGCCCCAGTCTGTCAATGTCTCCTCTATTGATATTTACCATTTGGAATAATTGCCGGCTTATGTGTGTTGAGGGCCTCGAGGTATAATTGGCGTCAAAAATAAAACAAAAACAGCATCTCCGAGACACATTTCTGAGAGGAGAAAGGACTCAAGATGTCGCAGGTTCTCCATCTGACGGCTGGAAGCCCTATAGGCCTGTCTCCTCCAGAGAACAAGTTGGTAACTTACAAAAACACACATATATGAGTGTATTGTGTACCTATCTGGCCACCTACCTTCCTATCCATCTATTTATAGTAACAGATGAAAACATCTATACATACCCTTGCTGTATTTTTTGTCCAGAGTCAACTATCTGTGTTGTTCGGGCTCGCTACGAACAAGAACAGATGCAGAAACTCGCAGGCCCGGGAGAGGAAAAACCGAGCCGGGTAGTGAGTGAAAGTCTGGGTGTGAATTCCTGGCGACGGGCTCCGTCAAATTCCACCTTTATGTGTTTTTAACTGAAACAATCTAATTGGATTCAGCCCGGCTGATGAGAGCGTCTGCCCCCTGATTACACCCACTGCTGCCCATCAGGTCTGTTTACCGCATCCGTCTGCTAATGCGAACATCAGCGGGGGTGCACAATCGCGCGAGAGAGGTGGGGGGGAGGAGGGGGAGAACGAGGGGGAGCCATGAATGTGGAAGTCACGGCTACCCGGGCTATAATGAAGCTCCTATACGGGCTCCTGGGTAATTCAATCTCCATTCAGAAACGGCTCCCTTCTGCATAACGCGCGTCTCATCTGGCTCGCACCAAGATCCGTCTCCATGTCAGCAAACGAACGGCCCTCCCCCCAAACTGGCATCCGCGTTAGATATTGCACAGGCGCCGGGCCTAAGTGCTCGGATAACCTTTCAGCCGTGGCAACGCCGGGAATTTGGTGAGCGCGCGCCCCGGCGTTAATTGCGCGGCGAGGCGGGCCTTCCTCCCGAAACGCGCCTCCTCCGTTTGGTAATTGTTGCCATTACGACTCGACAACACCACTCACGGCGTTTCAAGTGATTCCGAGCGCCTTTGCTCAGTGGCATGAATATTCTGCCTCGCCGTTCGCACCAAGCTGCCTCCCGAGAGCCCCGGTGTTCATCAGCCCTGAATGGGAGTGCGTGCGTGCAAGCGTGTGTGTGTAAGCGTGTGTGTTTGTGAGTGTGCTCAGCCATTGTAGCCGATGCCCATCACGCTGAAATGTGCTGAGGTGCTCGACTGGGAACTGGGCAGCTTTTCACCTCAGGAATAAACTAGCTGTTGCGGCATGAAAGAAGCCGCGTGCACCACCAGCAGATAGTGGCGAGAACTCATTGTGGAAGGGTCACTTAAATGTTCATGGTGTCATTTCATGTTGTGTGTGCAGCCAATGCTACATGGCACCTCTTGCAGCGCAGCGCGGCTGCTGCTATTATAACCCTTCTGTTGGGAAACAACATGCGCTTATCTGAGTTTTGCAATGAATTATGCACCGGCTAAATATATTTACACTCCAAAAAACGTCAAGTGGAACGTATTCCCAGAAATCCTGCAAAATTTGAGGAGCAGAAATACACATAATTGTCAATTGAAGAGAGAAAAATACATCGGAAGAGCTTTTCTGTGACACTCAAAAAACCCCAACGACTTTTCACTTAGTAACCAAGTTTCTTTCACCAACGTACCAAGTCACTTGCTGTAAAGCTGCTGTCTCTCCATTCAGGTCAAAAGCCAAAATCGTCCCTTCAGAATAACCTTTAAATCGAGCTGAACTTCGCTGGGCAAACATGTCAAGTCTTCACATCCATTCAGAAGTAAACAAACTCAAATGTCTTTGACTCGTAGGTTGCAAATTTTTTAATGACTTTACGTGCGACAGACAGTCGTGACAACTCCTTCAGCGTGATCGACAAACGGGGCCGACGAGGTGGTTTGAACCAGCTGCTTTTTGACATGACATTAACATAATTGCCGCCCGTGCGTAATTGCATGTTTCCACGGGCGTTTGGTCATTGTGCATCCACGTGTTGGTCTATTTAGAGACTTTTGCTTCTGTTCAATAAAAAAAGCAACACTGTGTCACCTTTTTCTGACAACTTCAGACGCAGGCAACGGTTGCATCCTCCTCTTTCAGTTTACATCAGGATATATATAAATACAGCTGTATTTTAGGCAGTACAGCCAATGCGTTCGCAGGCACGTTTGCATTCTTACATCCAACAGGAAGATGCGTGCAGGGTTGAGACACCATGAATAAGTCAACCTTCACACAACAATGCAGCGATTTATTTGCCCTTTTTTTTTCTCAAATGAGTCTCCTTTTCCTTTGAAGCGGTGCGCATGAAAATACTCTAAAATATACTCTAACAATCTAAAAAAAAAAACCACAACAAAAACTCCAAATTCATCACGACTTCAGCCAATTAGTATTTTCTTTTCCAAGGCCAAACTGCCATTTGATCCGAATTGAAGCAGAGGTATTCGGGGGGGCAAAAGTTTGAAACGCATGAAAGGGAAACAAAAAAAAACAAGCACGCCCTTGGCCAGGTTTTTTTTTTTTTTCTTCTCGCGCGCTCGCTGACAAGGACAGAGAAGGCAATTTGGTGAACTCGCCTTTGATAACGTGCCGCGTTCTGGCACCCAAAAAAACATAGAAATTAAGGTCCAGTTCACTCGCCGTGACCCAAAAACAGCAATTCATGCGAAAATAATGAGCTAAAAAAAAGTGATTTACACAATTTTACACTTTCGTGTTTAATTCCAGTTCCCAAGAAATTAGTAGATAGAACGATTTTAATTGAAATTGGTACTTTGATGTGAGTATCGGATTTAAAATACATAGTCGTTGGTTTAATTCGAAAAGAGAGAAGGTAGAGAGAAAACTGAACAAACTGACTTGATGTTTCACTCGCTTTCATCTTTAGAGGTCCCAAAAGCATTGACGTAATCCGATGATTGATACGGACGAGGGCCGTAATGGTCCGACGAGGAATAACGCTCACCCCGAACGTTACCCCTCTGATTTCCAACCGCGCGGCGCGGCACACGGGCGGATTGATACCGCGCTGCAATTAATTAAAGGATGCGCTTTCGAACCTGCCTACACAATCCAATTATCCACTGCGATGGGCGCGCTATATTTGGCCACAACAAGCCCTTCCGACGGTGACCCGCATTAATGCTCGACTCTCATACTCCTACTTCAACTGGAGGAAATTCAGCATCAGCTAAAAGTTTATCAGTCGGAGTCCTTTCTGTTCGCCTTTCTTTGCGGCCGCTCGAACCACCCGCGGTGATTCCGCGGGCTCTTTATGCCAAGGAATTTCAATTAGCGCACACATCTCTGGCATCACACTGGAAATAACTGGCCATAGTATAAACGAGCAGCCAAATTTTCAGTGGAGAGCGAGACTTCCCCTTCGGAAAATTAGAGCTCATCTGGCATTCGAGGGACGCGCGCAGCCTCACCTGTGTTAATAACAAGGTTTGAACCGTGCTCCCGTGTCCACTAATGGCCCATCCATCTGTATGCTGACGCAGGGAACACAAAGAGCACCATTTCCTCTGTTCTCTCGCCTTGTTTCTGGAGCTCTTTCCCCCTCTTTACACTGTGAGTGATAGCACCCCAGTGGCATTGTGGGTGATAAATAAATCCTGCAGGAAATAGGAACTGGATCTTGAAGGGAAAGGAAGGGGGTGGAGGGAGGGGGGTCCGAGCGGTGGGAGAAGGGGATCAATGCATCTTTTAATTATCAGTGTGGCTAAAGCACACTATTGGGTTCGGTGTCAGCTGCTACAGGCACTAGATCTATTACACTGACTTTAGCAAGCAGATATTACAAGGTGCATTTAAGTGTATTCATTACAGACCGGAAATGTGCTTTTTTCTGCCCAAGAAGCCATTAGTTTCACGTTATTAGAGATGTCAACAGATGACTCGGGTTATCCCTGTGAAGTCCAGTCAATACGGCGTGAGCAGAATCTTGAATAATTGACTTGTCCGAACAGGCTTCGTCGGCACAGTGGTATAAAAGAAATCAAATAGTGTCGAATCAAAGCTTGAAAGCATCTTTTTTTCTGTCGGATTTCTATCTTCACACAAATTGTAGTGTAACAGGCACCTCAATTTCAGCCTGAAATTGTTTTTTTTTTTTTTTTTTAACGTCTCAGTTTAATAGCCTTGTCTGTAAAATCTGTGGACAACATGACCACGTCTTGTCAGAGGAACTAACAGAGGGACTGTCGGCTGGCGTTAGCCAGCCTTTAATCATGACGTCCGAACTCATATGTATGACTAAACACACACTTATCAGACTGAGGGGCCGCGCGGCGACGGGCGAGGATTAGGAGGCTGTAGATTAGCAGCGATGGCTAGTACGAGCGGGATTTAGCCATGCCTGACCATTAATCCTCCCTCTAACCGAATGAACCAGATGGCAGCCGACAAAATCGAGTGACACGGGTGGAATTTTCGGCTAATGACGCTTCCCAAATCGCAGAGCGAGACAGACAGGGCGACGGTAGGGTGGTCCCGCGTGCCAGTTCTGTCCAAAAAATTCACCGCAGGACTCTCCTACGAGTCTAAAAGTTGAGATAACGTTGACTGAGAGGAAGATAACTGATCTCGAGCGAGAAAAAGTACTTCCAGTAGCACCAAACCTGAACATTTAACACACCGCTCACAGTTCGTTTCTACATAAAATGACATCGTTCCTCACCTGAATAAGTCAGATGGGCTGAAAAAGGTGTAGCGGTATTCATGACTCACAGCGCAGCGGCGCTCCGGGCGTTACCGCCGACTTATCTCATCTTGTTTATTGACGCTTATTTTCCATTCGTTAGGACGTGTCGACTTCAAGGTGTTCAGGCACCAGTGAAATTAACTCCGCCGTCGCTTTTTTTTTCTTTCCCCCCCCTTGGGCTTATTTCCTGCAGTTGCCATGGCCACCAGGCGAGCCACGGCGGCGAGGCAACAGATTCGAACCATTGTCAACTCTAACCTTACATAACAGCCGCGCGCATACACGAGAGCGGAAAAGCTCGAGCAGTCCCCTCGCCGTCCGCCGCTTGCTTTGGTGGCGCCGTGTCACCCCGACGACAGCAGAGGTGGTGGCACTTTTTCCGATGTTTGAGAACCGGTAAACGTCGGCAGAAACGGAGGCCTCAGCCAGCTTTATCATTCGGTTCCAGCTCGAGGAAAATCACTCTCATGACCCAAACTGTAGATGTCGTTCCATCAATCGATCCATTATCTAACCTGCTTTTTATGAGCCTTTCAACAAACTGCGTGCAGTTAACGTTAGATCGAGCTCGATCCTTCGAGCTGACGTTCAGCGCCCTCTCTCTCTGCAACATAAGGCCGCTTTCCACAGTCGAAGCTCATTCAAATGAGATCTACCCACAATCTTCACTTGGCTACGACTTGTTCGTGAAGATTGTGGGTGTTAACAATCTTTAACACCTCATTTTTATGAAGATTTCCCATTGGCTGACGCCGAGTTCAGCTGCATTAATCACCACCTATGGTGTTAGGCAAATACGGCTAAAAATAGCCTGTAAACAGGTTATTTTCTGCAGCGTGATCATGTTAAGTTCTGCTAATTGATTAATTAACACGTATGGTTATAGTCTTGATAAAAAGTCAAGCCAAGATACATTCGCAGCCAGTGTATCTGTGTAAGTGAGCTGTATACGGGGATTAGGAACCTATTTTTTTTAGGGGGGGGGGGGGGTCCGATCGCTTCCTTCTCCGTTCCTGCCCTCCATCCCTCAGCCTCTCAGCTTCACGCCGTCCCTCCAGCGGCGAGGAATCAGCTCATGTTAAGACCTCGCAGTTATGATGAAAAGGGTAATCATCCTGTCACCGCGCGCAGCTCGCCGAGCACTTTTAGATTTCGAGAGTAACAGCTGACACTGCTGACAGGCCAGGTCACCGTGCTGCTGAAGTCGGGGGAGGAGAGAGAGAGAAGGAAGGAGGGAGGGAGGAGGAGGAAAAATGGACCCAGTGAGGGAAAGAAGAAGACAGGAACAAGTGAGCAGAAAGAAATGACGAGTGAAGAGGTTATAAGGAGGCTTTTTATCAGCTTAACAACGGCTACCTCGATCTCACCGGATGTAAAAATGTACATTTTGTAATTTCTTTTTAACGTTTCCTTTTTCTGAGTCACGATCGCCGGATGTGAAATGGCCTTTTTTCCCACAGCAGACATGTTGACATGTCACAGTCGGGGAAAAAGAACAGGTGTAACTAATAACATCTGTCTGAACAAAAACGCCACCTGTGAATGGGAAGAGAAATTGTAGGGACGGCGAAAAATGGCAGCGAAATGCGAACATTCGTGCAAACTATTTGGCTCTCTGGGCTATTTTCCTTTGTACTTTGCAATTACCATTTCGTTGGATTGAAAAATCATTGCATTTAGCAAACTACGAGGCCTCATAGATGCACCGTATCGGGGGAAAGAAAGACTTCAGCGACAATGCATGGAAATGGATTGGGAAGTAATGTGAGTAAAGTACGTCCTTGGAGTCGTCTCGGGTAAATTCTTCAACGTATTTGAGAAACTGCTCCACGAGAGTCCGACCAGCTGGCACAACTCGCCCATTGATTCACAAATACATGCAATCGGCTTGCCAATCAGTGCATGAAAGTTATTATTCCCCTCCCACGGGCTCTCACCTAAATTGAATAAACCTGCCACACGGTTCCTTCGGTGCTTCACCATAATTGGTTTCCACAAAGACGCTGTTAAACGTGTGGCGCCCCCACGAGGCTCACCGCCATCCGCAAGTCACGTTTTTAAGCGCAGGTCGAAGGCAAAAGTTGAAAAAAAACACGATTAAATCCGCAGCTTTGGTTACGAGACCGTCTTCTTTGAAAGTTGCTTAAATTTCCTTGAATAACATTGAAGTCAATGACCGACGGACGCACAATCGAGGGATTTCAAAATGAGGGTTATTCTCTAAATGGCACGAGGTTTCTCCTTGTGGTTTCCGTCCACAGATAAATCTTTGACAACCTCGGAGCCGCCGTGGCTCCGAGGTTGCACCGATTGCATCACTTAATTGTGTAATTTCCTGTTGTTGTTGTTATTGTTGCGCTGACATTCGTGTTGCGGCGGCTCCTGCACTGCTGTGATCCCTCTGGGTCACTACATGACAGCTCTGCAAATCACTCCAAGATCCATTCCAGGCTGTAATTGGACGCACGGACCAAACAAAACGTTTGCGTTCACCACTTCTACCTCACATATGTGAACATTTGCGGAGCACTTTAAAGCTGGAGGTTAAATGAGGATCTCCGATCTGACTGCTGGTCTCTGTTTGCCCACAGCTTAGTATTATCCCAACAGCTTGCTGTTGGCAAACAGCGCAAATAAAGGGGTCAAAATTATGCAAACACCAAAAACAGAGACACACACTGACTGGATGTGCCTGCTTTTTTTGTCGCCGTGTGCAAAGAATCGCACAACTTTGCCTCAACAGTCGACATGTTGATTTTTCACGCCTCCCTGCAAAAGTTTCAGACCGTCTCGTTTGTCCTTGGGCGTCCGCGAGCGAAGGCAGCGAGGACAGAGCGATGTCAGATCCGAGAGGCCTCCCCCGTCTCCAGGTGACGGAGCAAAAAGGGACGGGTCATTGGGTTGCGCCGGGGGAGAGTGGCGGCAAACCGAGTATAGGACAAAATGCTATCAAGCCTCTCTACCATACCCTGATGGCGTTAAGCACGGATGGGCGAGTCGCGCGGCGGCAAAGGTACACCGGGGACCGCGCTTTCCACCTGTGTGAATATTTGTGTGCGTCTGTGAGGACCGCACATGTGCTCGCACAGCTGCGGCGAGAGGGGGGCCCCAACGGTGACCGACTTTCCTCTTGACCACCAAACCGTTTGAGCATAATAAATCGTCGTGTTTTTGTTTTATTTTCCCTTTCTTCCCCCCTCCAGACAACGGCGCAATTAGAGCCGAGCGAACGGACTGCCGATAATTGGGGAGCCTGTTTATTTGCTGCTCTGGTGGGCTCAGAGAGCCACTGGTGGTCCTGACTGACTCAGGTGAATTAGCAGAGGTAACGTTGCCCCTAAAACAGCAAGAGTCCTCACATGCTCGGCCACTGCAGGCTGACAGATGCAGCCAATAAACGAGAGTGACTCGACACCGACTCCCAAAAAAACTCCCTCACAATCAAGTTACTTGTGATAAACAACGGAGGTGCGTTTGAAGGTTCTGACGATAAACGCCGAGTTGTGAGTGTTATTTATTCCGCCTGAGCTTCAGCCAGTGAGCCAACCGAAACTAAATCACTGTGGCGATCAGAAGCTTTTCAACAATTCTCTCGTTCTGAGCAAACACGAGCGACCTTGACGCGCGGCTCGCCAGAGCCAACAGTGAGAAACAGATACACATTCGGCTTGTTTCTGCTGTGTAAAGAGGAAAGACGCTTCTCAGTTCACTGGGATACATTTGTTGCTTGATGTGTCCAGCCACGCATGCACATCGCTGCTTCACACAGTCGCATAAAATCATTTCACCGACTTGTGAACAAAAAACAACAGCCTCTTTAAAACGTTTTTCAGGTCGACTTTGGTTTCTTTGCCCGGCTCGCTAATCCACGGGCCCAATTCGAAGCGGTGTCCCATGACGGGTTCGGAGTTTGTAGCAGTTAGCTGGCAAATAAACATTTTTCTTCCCGGCCGCGGCCCGTCGTCCTCAGGCGCAGCCCGCTCTGAGTTTCAGTCAGAAGACTCAAAAAAACACGAGAGAGAAAACACACTTTTTTTCCCAGGATTACCGGACTCCTCGCCGGAGGAGCTCGAAGTCGCGTCCCGGAAGGTTTGGGTTGAAATTGACTCTTGTTACGCTTTGTTCTCCTGCATCGCTTTGCTGCCTTCAGGCCTCCAATGATTTACAGTTTCTAATTACTTCCATCAGCGACTTATCTGTTTATTTCGTGGTCGCCGTGTCAGATGTGGACAAGCTGCAGCTCCATAAACACAAAGGTGGAGGTTCGCACATTGGTTTTATCAACGTTGAGTGGCGCACAACTTTGCTTTTCAACCCGGAAAACCGCAGCGAGCGGCGACCCTGCGACACGCAAAAAAACCCCACAAGTAATTCGGGTTCGAGTAAATAAAAGAGCAGCTGTGTACACACGTCTCAACTCCTTGACTTCCCTTTCCGAAGGCGCTGTTTGTTATTCGCTGAGGGGATGAAGACAATAATGCAAATGGTTATTGAATATGCATACATCTCTGAAGAAATAAATGTAGCGAGAGGAGTTTTTCACGTCAAAGCTTGAGGTTTGGCGCTGATTAAAATGTGTGCGGCTCCCAGTAGGACGCGGCGCAATTATTTGCTTGTAAGGAAACGTCATAAAGCTTAAAAAATTAAATCAGGTCTGATGGAGGGGAAATTGCCGCTTGCAGAAAAAGCAGCGAGATTAAAGCAGATTTTTGTGGGAGAGAAAAACAGGACGAGGGGGTCCTGCAGAGCGGCCCAGCGGGACGACACGCTCGTCAGAAAAACTAATGCAGAGCCTGCTTGAACTGTAAAGAACAGAAACAACACCGAGACTCAAAACTGACCAGCAGAGGTCATCGGAGATAAGTTACGCTGGAATAAACTGTAGCTAACAAAAGTTGCAAAGAAACCGAAGCATCTTTCGTCCAAAACTTCAAAAACGCATCATTTTACTCGTGTAAAAAGTTCTTCTTGTCCCATTTTTTTTGCCTCTTATTAGTTTAATCAGCAGACGAGAGAGAAAATATTTAATTTGATTCGAAACGTCTCAAGCGACACCTGCGGACTTCCTCCTGCCTGCTTCCCTCTAATCCAGTCCAGATCTGAGACGCTGCAGTTTACAATCCCTTCTAAATTACACCTGCCACTGCCAAAAAACATCTACCTCCGAAAAGTACGTTCGCAGCGATGAATCTGCTCTCTTTCCTCGATCTTTTCCTTTTTTCTTTTTTCCCCCCAGAGCACAGATGTGCTTTTTTGGCAGCGGCACCCTCCGCTGCAATCTGTCTGTACCTCAGTGCTCAAGGATTAACTGGGACAACTGAGAATAATTAACCATGCAAAAATCCACCCCGACTCTTCATCCACCTGCCTAACAGGGTAGATAAATAAATTGATGACCGCGGCTCGCGTTAATATTCAAACCCTCTCCACCAGGCAACTGTAAACACTCGCTTCCTGGCGTTTCAAAGGATCCTTCCTCTAGTCTGACGAACGACGCGCCGCTCCTCGCGCGCGCTTTCGCTCTCGATACCGAAACGTGTAGGCGGGAGAAACTTCAATGGTAGACCCCGCGTGCTTGGAAATGGTACACCTTCTCCCGCCTTCCGCAAACATCAGCCGGGAGATGAAACGGGCGAAGCGCTGTCAGCGGGCCCTAATTTGCAGAGAGCGACACACACATGCAAAAAAAAAAGCAACCCCAACCCAGACTCGCTCTTCCTCTTCCCGTTTCTATCGATCAGCGCCGGATGAAGCTTTTCCGGAAAAAAAAACTGCTGCATACAAATGCCTGGATGCAGCCTGTTGAGATCCACTTGATCTGAGCAGCGGGAGAAGAAGCACAAAGGAAATCAAGTGGTTTGAAAGCTTCCAGCTCCTTCTTGCAGCTGGAGATCAGTGCAGGGATTCATCAAGGTGGTTGCTGGGAGGACTCAGTTCATGTCTTTGGTTTGGTTTCACACTACACCAGTGGAAGTGGACCAAAACCTACATTTCCTTGAACAAACATTGAGGGAAAAAAGTGCCGAAAAAGTCAAAGACACGACGCGATTAATTCCGAAATCCGAGAAAGCAACAAACTTCATTTGTTGCCATGGTTACACGGATGCTGAGTGACGTATTGCGATTCACATTCTCTCTGGTTTCTTCTGTGTTTCCCCCCCAAAATCTTTTGAACCAAATAGAAGAGCTCGCACAACCTTTTACCACACACAATACACGAGAAAGTAATCAGATCGTGAAAAATAAATCAGAGCAAAGACTCTTGAGTCTTCCAGGCAAAAAAAAACAAAAAACAGCCAGTTGTCGGGTGGCAGGTGGCAGGAGAGCTTTTTCCTTCAACCAAAAGGTCACGCGATCGATTGGCAGAGTGTGTGTCCATCCATGACAAAGTGTCCTTGAATAAGACCCCGAGCCACTGCAGAAAATGTGCAGGAAACGACTCCTGTGTTCGTATCCAAAACAAAATGCAGGTTTAAAATCAAGAGCAGACTGATAAGCTTTTATGAACTTGCTTTTGAATAATTCAAGACAATAATTAGTTGGTTTTTTTGAGTCAGAAAGTAGCTGGACAACAAAATGTGCAGAAAATGCCACCTCAGGGCCTTGGGGAAGGGAGAGCGATAGGTGCTGGTGAGACAGCTCGCCTTATAATGCCATTTTCAAATGACAAAATAATATGTTATGGATCATTTGACTCCTCTCTCATCTCCTCCCCCTCCTCCCTCCACTCGCATCTCCCTGAGACGGAGGCGTGTGTAGTTTGCAGGGTGAACAACACTGCCTCCTCTAATGTGGCATCTGGCAACGGTGAAATATCAGAGCGTGGAAGGCAGCCAGGAGGAGGTAGAGGAGGAGGAGGAGGAGGGGGAGGGGGGAGGTGGTGGTGGTGGTGGGCCGAGGCGGCGTTCGTTGAGGCGAGGGAAGATTCAAAACTCACGGCCAATAAAAAGGGTCCGTTCCTGGTGCCGTGCAGGCCGGAGGGTCTTTAAAGAGTCGTCACCACTTTTCTCTCCGGCGGGGAGTCGAAGCGGGAGCTCGGGAGCTCGAGAGGGGTCACATGATTCAGGAGGCGGCTGTTGGACGAGGGGGCTCGGGGGAGGAGGAAGTGTGTTGGGGGGGGTCATTTACGAGAACAGGTTTGCGGGTCGAAATCACTGTTCGGCCTGCAGGGAGGGAGGATGGGGAAGAAAGAGAGTGCGTGTGAGACCGCCGGCTCGCCGCTGTTTACCATGACATTTGCCTGAGGTATCGCGGCGCTGACCTTTCCGTCTCGTTTTTTAATTAGCGTTTCTGCAAAGATGAAAATAGTCGCGGATTTACAGTTGGAATAAAAGAAATAATAACGCAAGTGTTTGATGCGCCGTCGCTCTGTTTCGCCCTCCTCTCGCTCGCTCTCTCTCTCTTGTGACTGTCTGTCTACACATTTTGAGGTGCTGGAGAAAAGGAGCGAAGCATGAGAAATTCACCCAGACTAGGGGGGGGGAAGAAAGTGGGAGGCAGAACCGATACTGGTGCGACGGAAGAATGGGTGAATTTGCATCACGAATGGAGGCAAACGATCACAATCGAAAGTGAGTGAGAAGAATTCACGGTGGCATGAATGGCACACTGGCACTCGTCGGCAATCTACTGTACCGCGGACGCCCGGGGCCGCGATTACTCATCTCCTCGGCGTATTAGGACTACGTCTGTTCGCCGCAATAAATAATACACGCGTTTGGCATCTTCCAGCCCGAGATACCATGCTGCCACATAATTGACACATAAACACTTCTTTTCCCATCCCTCCTCCTCCCTCATCCCCTTTACTTATTCGCTCGCTGGCATTCCTTCAAAAAAAAGGAAAAAAATCGCAGGAAATACATAAAACACTCAAACTAATTAATGATCACGGAAGACTGTGGGGGTAATGAAAAGTATATAGATGGTGTAGGAGTGCTAAAACCCATTTAATTTCATTTAGAGACGGGAATTAATTAAGGGGAGGGGGCTGGAAACCCGGCCAAAAAGGAGCAGATTTATAAAAGCAGGCGGTTCGAGCCAGTCATCCTTCACTCAGCCGGGCGTGACACGTGCCAGCGTGCGGAGGAGGGCGTCCAAAGGCGCGCCGGTACGGGCATTAGTGACCTTGGTGACTCACTCGTATTGTCGGTTTACCTTTTATGTACCGATCCACGTTTAAAACCTTGATTTTTGAAGAATCGTGCGATGAAAAATGGGATTTTCTCAGAAGTCCTGTTGTGAAATTCCTTGTTGAAAGCGAAAGAGGAGAGAAAACAATGTCTCCTGCGAGTCTTTTTGGACACTGGACGCAGGCAGGTCCTGGACAAGGCCCATTAGTGGTAGTTTTTCAACTTTGTGAGCCTGCTATGTACCGGATATGTACCACTTAGACTTGACAAGTGTAGGGTTTCTCCGAGAGACTTTCTGAGATTTCGCAGCACTTTGAGACAAGCGCTGACAGCACTTTTCCACGAGAGCAGTGAAAGTGACACCGTTCTCGAGACGGGAGGGCGAGAAAATGGAAGAAGGGGGAAGATCGAGGGAGGGGGGGAGGCACGGGAGGGTGTTAGGGAGAACAGATTTTAGGGGCGGGTGAGTGGGTTTCGAAACTTTTTGCTTTCCGTGTTTCATCTCCCGAGAGCGCTGACTTCAGCACGGATTAGGCAACGTGTTTGTTCTCGGCGCTCTGTTCTCCTGGAGGAGGGGGGAAGCTGCACTCGGTGCGCTGTCAAGGTCAGCGAAAGCCTTCAGATAATGATATTCGGCTGTAATTTTACCTGTGTGCCAGAGCCAGCTGTTGGCAGGGATAGACGCGGACCCTTAGCGCGCCGCGGATGCTCCGGGAACAAACTGTTTGGGAGTCTAAGCGTTTGTAGCGATGATCTGCACCTCCGTGTCAGTTGTTTGCGTATAAACCCGCCTGCACAATCCGGCGAGGAGGACGCGGGCCAATTTAAAAGCGCGCTGTCGATTTTTGCTGATTTCCAGCGGTAACGTTCCCTTTAAGACAGTGACAAAGTGCCCCCGAGAATCTCCCCTGCCATTTGTTAAATGAGCCTAAGAAAGGCGAGCGGCGGTGGAGGAAATCCCTTTTGAGTGAAAGATACAGGCAGTTGAATTATTGCCATGATAACTTTCTTCTGGTTCACAATGTGCTGGCTACTGGAGCTTGTGTCTCTATAATGAACCTCATGGGCTTTGGAGGAGACGCCGCGCGCAGCCTGAGCTGTGTGCGGTAGCCCTTTCCCATAGCCTCTGGCAACCCAGCACGCTAATGATGCTGTACTGGTTCAAAGTGTTCCACTGAGC
The DNA here is from genome assembly GCA_032164315.1 of Malacoctenus gilli. Classification (NCBI taxonomy): domain Eukaryota; kingdom Metazoa; phylum Chordata; class Actinopteri; order Blenniiformes; family Labrisomidae; genus Malacoctenus; species Malacoctenus gilli. The sequence continues at coordinate 3,068,820 of JASSRZ010000060.1, forward strand.
ACATTCCTGTGTGAGCGGGATCCTCAATGCACTGTTGCGAGGGGCCGTGCGAGCGCCTATGCACGTATTGGCACTTGCGTGTCTGTTTCTTTCCACAAGTAGCCCCACAGAAGTATTTTTGTGTTGTTTTCTCAGGGCTTTTTTTTCTTTTTTAAAAAAAGCACACGGCGGATCAGCTTCTAATTAGACGAGATTTGCTTTGAAGGCGACTGAAATAGCTGACCGGCGTTGGGAGGAGGAGCTGACCAAGGTACAAACAAGGAAGTCCAGATGCTGCACTGTCCCGTGGCGCCAAGTTATGAAC
>JASSRZ010000060.1:3069223-3130538 GCA_032164315.1 Malacoctenus gilli
GTTGGGAGGAGGAGCTGACCAAGGTACAAACAAGGAAGTCCAGATGCTGCACTGTCCCGTGGCGCCAAGTTATGAACGCCGGATCAACTGTTGCTGGAGTCGTTACAGCCCCAGATAATTTACCCAGCACACCTACAAAGTCAGAGCGAGAGAGAGACGGATCCCTGGCCACTTCGCCGCCGCTCTCGTAAAAAGAACAGACATATGGTCTGTAAACTATTCCCTGAAAATGTTTTGTTAGCATTTCTGAAGTTTTTGTTTCCATTCTCCCCCAAAAAGTGGCTGCGTTGGCGCGTTGCGGTGGAAACAAAAGAATCATTTGTTAGCATTTCTTTAGCACAGATAAATCAAGCGTTGCAGCTGCAACACTTCGAGGAAGTCCCTTAAGGTGTGAAGGGGGGGAAATTACTCAAACGGGAGGAGCGACTCTCCAAAAAAACAAAGGAGCGGTAACAAAACTTAGAGAACAGGAACACCTAAAAAATTGGCCCGGCGAGGTAGAAATGAGCTCATCCAATCAGACGCTCTTATTCCACGTGGATGAAAGAGGAAGAGGAAGAAACTGAGACGAAGATCTTTGAATTTTCTGCATGCCAAATGTTGCTGCTCGCGCATCAGCTGGTTGCTACAAACGAGCCGTTTCATCCTAACTCGAGTCTTTGTTGCCATGGCAATCTGGGTTAGTGTTAGTCAGCGTACCTCGTTTCCTGCAACCAGCAGCAGATGTACGTCTCCTCGAAAACACACACACACACACACACACACACACACACACACACACACACACACACACACACACACACACAGACAGACAACCTTTAAAAACTCAGTGGATATGCGTCAGACGATTCCCAAAAGCAGAGTGACTGAATCAAAATGAGCAAATGTGACCACGGCTGGGTGAGCGATCGTTTGACTGGGATCCATTACGTGAATGGTGGTAGTACAGTACGGCGGTAATGCAGCTGAGCGTTGATGTCGGCCACCTGCTCCCTCTCGCTCTCAGCGGGCATCTAACCTTTTTATCTGGTGTGAAAAAGACGGTGTTGGAACAGTGAAATTATCTCGACCTCCAAGGTCCCGGCTGTACACTTAAGAACTTCTGCTGACGCGTTCGTCGGCAAAGGTCTTTTCTACCACGTCACCCACCACCACCACCACTACCCTTCCAAGCTCCACCCCCCCCTCCCTCCCTCCCCTCTTTCCTTCGAATACCAGCAGTTTCACTTTCCTTAATGTCAAGCCACTTTTGTGCATTCAGCAGCAGCCCGTTCCTCAGAGGGAAAGGTTAAGATGCTGCGTTTGAGGGTTTCGGGCAGGATGCCTCTCTTGTGCTTGAGCTGGGGGAAAAAGTCCCGCGGGGGAGGGCAAAGAGGGGAAGGAGGGAGGAAGGGGAGGAAGGGGAGGGAGGGAGGCACAGCTGAATACCGCTGACAAGGCCACTTTGCCGGTAGGTCATTGTGTAAATGTGAACCAATTAATTTTAGATGTAAGCAAACAATTCTTCTGATCTCGACTTTTGGACAGCAGTGGCTGTCACACGCTGGCTTCTGTGTCGGGTTACAAGCAAAAAAAAACAAAAAGTGCAGTGCCAAATGTTGCTGAGCATCTTGCCCTGAGGCCTGCGGAGTCCCAGAGGCAGATCCCCAGGGTGACAGTTTGTGACTAACAAGTGGAGCCGCTGCTTTGCGCCGTTTGATCATGGTGGCATCTATGCACTGTTAGCCAATGATGCCGCTCGATAATGATGCGAATTCGTCTTGTATGACCGGCCAGAGACAGACTTAGTATCTATTTGTCAAAATAATAGCCGGCCTGTTGCGGGATAATCCTGCGATTTTGAGAAAGTTTTATTTCCGCGGGGCGGTGGAGGGAATTTCCCACTTGGCCACTTGGCTATATTCATGGCCGCCTCGCAGCTCCGTTTCTGATGTTTTTTCGGCGAAAATCACAGAGACGAAAACATAAATTCAGCCGGAGAACATCTTCTAATCAGGAAGCGCGGCAGAAGGGGGGTTTCGCCGGGAAGAGAGTCACCAAGTGTTGACGCGCCGCAAACTAAACAAAACCACGGACACCAGATTTGTTTCAATTTACCAAAGAAAGCGGCGCTCAATTCATCCCTTCAATGTTTTGGTTAGATCGTGACTGTAGCTCTCTTTCCTCCATGGAGAGCTGTGACTACAGACGGGAAAAATTAAGTTTTAATTACTAAAATCACAAGAAGTTCTTTCAGGAGCTTAACTATTGATTAACAATATGAAACTTGAAGATAATTGCACGTGGGAGCAGTGGTTAGAGCTTCTGTCTCACCATGAAAAGACTCCAAGTTTGCACAGTTTGTATGCCTTCCCCGCGTCTGTAACGACTCTGAATCCCTCGCCGGCGCGAGCGCGTCTGTCCGCATTTGCCCCGTGATTGATTGGCGACCTGTCCGAGGTTTATCCCGCCTTCACCCTGAGTCGGCCCGGGATTGGCATCAGTTCCCCGCGAGCAGCGCGGAAGATGGATGGATGTAACTGGGAGGATTTCCAAAGTCTGCAAGTTTTTTATGCTGAGGAACATTTCTTTTTCCCCTGAACTATTTCTCTGCTGCCAAGCCAAAAAAGAAGTTCCAGTATGACCACAATGGACGACTTTGGGGGGGGGTTATACATTCATGTATCCTTTTTTTTCCCGATTTTCTTGCCCCCAGGGAGCAAGTTAGGAACTGGGTAGGAGCTGAAAGTTCAAGGTGGAAGGTAAAGATTAGAAATCTCCCATTAGAGCCTGAAGGAAGAGGCCGGCGGCAAACTTTGGTCTGGACGACCGCTGCCGGCGCTCCTTTCCCAAAGTCGACACGTTCGACACCACACACTGAAATATCCCCCAGCCTCCTGCTGGCAAACCGTATAGAACAGACCAACTTGAAACTCCCTCTTATACAGCTAATTAATGCCACGTTTAGGCGTCGTCTCAAAGCGACGCTTTTGATCATCACAGTGACCACGGGAGCCCGCCGTTTTCAGCGTGCAGCAGCGCGCAGCGGGGACGGGCAACCGACGAAAGACGGATGTAAGAGTCTCGAAATGCCAGGACGCAACGCATGCCGCCGCCGATCAAACGACCGACCGTCACGCTGGGTCCCTGCGGTCAAAGATCAACTGCCGCCTCTTCAGAAAGACGTGCGGTGGTCCCGCCTCCTCCGGTGCAAAACGCGCCATCACTTCAAAATCGCGTCGCAAGGCATCACAGTGAATTCATCCTCGGATACTCGACAGCGACACGCTTCCTCTTCACGTCCACTCTGTGTTTTACAAACAAGGATATGATTCATATTCTCATGCTGATATTCCGATCGCACGCTGGATAGATGTCGGCCGGAAAAAACACAATAATCAGAAGAAACGACTGCATTTATTGAAACTTAACTTTTCCATCAAAATCTACACTTTTCAAGCTGCAATTTGAATATTTATCACCGAGCCTCGCGACACGTTATTAATGTTACATTGCTGGGAAACTCTGCCGATTTCTATGCATATGCGGCACTTGTTTCAACTTCCAGTGGACGCACATACAAAAGAATTGTATTTTCTCGGCATTTAAATGTAAATGAAACTCATTATATTCACATTCAGACTGTGGACATGCAAATAAAGTGGCGTATAGTGCAAGTAAATAAGATGTAATTATGGTGATTTCTTAAGGGGCCCAGCAGACGGCTACAGTCGCTGTCCGTGGTGCTGATTTGCTGTCACGAACGCAAACGGCGATCATAACACACAGGGGATAAAATACAACACATCTGATATATTTCTGTCTGTTTTTCATGAGTGTTTTTATTGTTTAGGTTGTTTACCATCTTTGCGAACTTTATTTAATTGCACTTTCGGTTTAAAACACATTTAACTCCTTTATTTTCCCTGAACTTTGGAAGAATACAAATGGCAGCCCGGCTCTTTGTTTACGGAGGGTTTAATATTGTAAATGTTTACCTGTGCCGGCGAGGCGGGGATCATGAATATTCACAGCGTGCGAGTGCGCGCTGGCGTTGTGGGAAATGCCATTTGCTTTTCCCCAAACTGTGACAAGATCAACTTTTATGAAGGGAAGTGTAGGGTTGGCTAGGTGGGAGGTCCATCTGGCACTATGGGATGCCCTTGTCACCGAAGGAGGGGGACACAGCATGGACATGCGCGAGGAGCCAGGCGACAGATGCCGAAAACAAAAAAGAAAACCGCAATGTAGAAGAACAAAAGAAAAAGAAATATGTCGATAGGAGCTGCAGCTGGCACCCGAGGGTGGCGTATCCTTGACACGCGCCCACCTTTCCTTGATAAGCGAGTGAAAGACAAGAGCGGGGAACGCAGAAAGGAGGATTCGTGCGAACGCTTCGCTGTTGTGTGTGTGTGTGTGTGTTGACTTTTCTGCAGCCTCAGCTCCTTGGCGGTGTCTGTCTGTCGCCAAGGGGCCCCAGCCCTGGCCCCGAATCAGCCGCCGAGCTGTGTCCACTCAGCACTTCCCCCTCGCCGCTGGTAAATTAGTCCCAGCAATATGCCACAGCGCTCCTCACACCCTTTCTCTCTGGTGTGCTATTGTTCATGCCCTTGAGGAAAGCGAGTGTGCAGATGCTGGCGTGCACGCGAGCGAGCGTGCGCGCCCGTGTGGCTGTTTGGGCGCAGTGCTGACGCAAATGTGCCCATGCCGAAGTATGTTTTTGCCTGGCATCAACATATTGTTATCAAGGTGCTTCAGAGTCAAAGCGGTTCTTGGACGGAGGGATTCTCTGCTGAAAACCGACAGTCAGATCTGGCAACCCTGGTCACGTAAAGGCAGTGGACGCCGATAAAACGTCTCAGTCCGAGGTCCGTCTGTGATTTTGTCAAGTTCATCCACGAATGTATCTGTTCCCAAAATAAGGTAAGCTGTTGGGCTATATATAAAGTGTGGACAGTGTGAGTATAAATAAAGATATGACATTTAATAGGACCCACATCGCTGGCTGTAATGATACAGAGTCACGCAGCGGGCGGTGGAATTAACGAGGCTGCTGGCTCCCAAAGCACACGGACCCCCTCGTGGCTAGAGTGCCTCTGCCAGGGCCGGGCCCCGGCTCTCGCTATCTCCACCAGCAGCAGGCCGGAAAAGGAAACACGGATCCTGTGATCCGTGACCCCCCCCAGTGGTGAGCGAGATCACTGAAGTGGACCCCTCGCCTGAGGCTCCAGGCAGGTGTACAAGTGACTGTTGAAGGCAAAATCACCTGGGGCTTGTCGGCACAGCTGGGGCCCCTCGGTTTTATCACGCTCGGCGATAACGACGCCGCATCCACTCTATAGACGCACTATAGGAGCGGCTGCACCGAGTTCACCGGGGGCGGCTGCATCACACTTTGACCGGATTCAGTCTCACGGAATAAATTTCACAGTTACGATTTACAAATAACCTCAATAACACGTAAAAAAATACATCAAATATTACGATCAATAATCCTATTTTCACTTGAACGCTCCACTGCAACTCTGAACTGATTCTCTTAATATTTCACATGCACATTATTACCCGTTAAGAGGATGAAGCTCATTGATTTTGCTCGAGTTCTGTTGGGGTTACGCGAGGTGCTCGACCTCTCTCTTCAACACTATTCATTGATATGATGAGTATTGACGTCGAGGACATGAATATATCTTCTATAACACTTTGTTTGGCTCACGTGGTTGTCATTTAAGTGCCGTGAATCGGCTTCAAAGTCAACGGAGGTTTGATTTTTCCCTTTTGTGTCTCATCTTCTCCTCAATGCCGGATTTCCACGTGCAAAATTTACGTATTTCCATATCTTCGTGTATGGATCGTGACGCCAAAACGATGCGGTCGATGCGGGCGCCGGCGTCTCCCTTTCCGTCGCCTGCCTTGATCAGCAAAGAGGGGGTGGGAGATCGATCTGCGGATCAAAATTTCCAAATATTGCACCGACGGCAGAGCGGATCATCTCTGAAGACATGAATGTAAAACTGATCCGTGTTTTCATGCATGAGCGGAGGCGCTGGAACACGTCGGGATGTGAAACCGCTGCCCCCCCTCCCCCCATCTCAGCTTTCAAGCCCACACGTTGAAACGGAAACGCAGCCTCCATCCTAAAAGTGCTGAGCGTCTCCAGGTTGCGATATTGATATAAGCCCCCAGGATCAATTGCCCCGGCTGTCCAACCTCCGCCTGGATCAGACAAAAGAAGCAAGTGTTGGATGGTAATTTTCTATCGATGGGGACTCGGGGGGGGCAAGAAGCCAGGTAACATTTCAGATCAGAAAGGGCAAGTAATTTCTAGAAGGAGGTGGCAAAAAAAAAAAGAGAAGCGACGGCTGAGATACAATCTAATTTAATTTGAGGTGAGCCTTTTCGGCGCGCGTCACACACAAGGAACAGGCAATCTTCCAGAGATCCAGTCCTCATTTCATTAATTCCCCAAACACATGGTCGGGGCATAAATATTAGATTCCAAATGGTGTTCTTGGGTGTTTGTAAGTGTGGCGAGAACACGCCGGCTCCGGTTGCCTTTGTCAGGGGAAATGTAATTTCTGCATTTGTATGCAGGTGGAGCGGCCCCTGACTGCTGCATGTAGATACCTCAGAGATGAAGTGCTGATATCGTGCGAATTGTGGAGGTTTTTTTTTCCCTCAACCCTAAGTTTCATTCGCACCCCCACCCCACCTCCAATTCCCATGCACGTCTCGATTTCTTTCACCTTTCCGCCCGGTGACTGAATATTGTTGTTTCCTCAAATCTCTTTTATTCATATGCTGGAAAGCGCCCTGGCCGAGTTAATACCATTCATCAGGGTCCTTTAGCACATCAAATGCCTTCTGTCAGGGGTCGTTTGCATATGCTCTTGTCTTCCCGGGCGAGAGTGGTCTCCATTGATAAAGTCAGGGATATTAAGGACGTGCGCGGCATGGCAGAGCGCGCCAGACGGAGTGCAGATGTTGGCGAACTCGTGTGGATCGGTCGGCCTCGCCGTCCTTGCTTCCCGCGCGCGCCAGCCATTAAGCGGACTCGTGAGAAGGCTCCACCGTCACGCACACCAGTTGTTTTCAACTCACGGCGCCTCATTAGCGCCGTTAACTTTTCCTCCATTGTCAATAATTCTTTCCCACGTCGTGATCGCACTTTTTAGAGCAGCAACGCCTCGCGCCTTGCCGTCGAAACGTCACAACAAACATGCACAAAGACTTGTGCAAACATACTGTTTGACTGCATTCACTGGAAGCGTCTCTAAGTCCTCACACCAGCCGCATTGACCCCTCACCACATTATCAATCTGTCTCTGAGGGATAAAACTCCTCCGGTGTGGTGTTCTCACTTTAATGTTTGCATGGCTTTATGAAGTGCAAAGCCTTTCGGTCCCGGTCGGGGGAAGCAGAGCGAAGCGAAGTGGGATGGGGGGAAGAGTTTAAACGCTGGGAAAGCGCCGCAGCAAAGCGGGATACAGGTGACGCATGACTGCAGTGCGGCATCCAGGCACCCTGCGAGCACCAACTTTCCCCGGCACCCCCCTTCTGTGGATGCAACAAATACTGTTGACTTTAGGAACATAAAATATTCATACGCGGCTTCGCCAACCGGATGATAAAACACCGCCACGTGACCACGATGCCGCAGCGGAGGTGCAACGTCTGAAATGTACATTGGTAGATTCCTTTATTTTTTTGATGGGGGGGGGCAATAACAATGCGGGCAGAACTGCTGGTTCGGCAGACACAACAGACGCCGCAGATTGCACCGCGCCATATATTTTATTTTTAATCATGCGAAGCCGCGAGTCTAACGACCAAAACAAAATGCTACATCAACGGTAATGATAATGGCGGCCGTGATTAAGAAAGCAACGTGCTAGTAAAGTGTAAAAAGAGTTTTTGCGATGACAGGAGCCGCATTTACTGTCCATATGGTAGCCTGGTGAACCCCATAACTCACGGCGCAAAGCATGGCGGGGGGGAAACCTGCGAGGAGAGCTCCGCAAAACAAACAAGAATCATAAAGAAAACAACCCAAGAAAGGCGAACGATAACCCTTAAATCAGTGGCGCGACGCTCGCTCCCGATGATCTGCGAATCATCGGCGGCACTAAAAAGGCGCCGCGCAATCAGCGAGCGATTAGTTCGCCGGCGGTTTCGACAGTGGCACTACGTGCAGACGCTGAGATAGTATGTCACAAATTAAGAGGTGACGATGATCTCGGTGGAAATGTGCTGAAGAGTGGGAGAGCGGGGCAGATGGCGGAGGCTTCGGCGTTGGCCTGTTCGGCGGCGCGTCCCCGTGCCAGAGCCATATCAGCCCCCATCCCATCTGACCAATTATCGGGGTTTCACCTTGGGCTGGTGGTGGTGCGACGCCGTCGGAGGTGGGCGGGTGGGGAAGACAGCCGCACCTGTTACAAACTTAATTCTTCGTGAGGAGTCAGTGGAAGGTTTGCACTCCATTCCTCACGCTGGCGTCAAGCAGCGACAACAACAAAAGGTTAAGCAGATAAACGCGCTATTTATTCGGAGGGATGGCGAGGGGTTGTTTAGAAGGAGTGTGAGCGGCGGCTGTTCAGCCTTTGATGCCCTGAGCTACAACCATGGCAACCACCCTCTAAATTTGTCAATTACACCTCCTTTGTGCGCGCCCATTGTTTGGTCTTTGCATGCCACACAAAGCCAATTTCTGGCGGCGCTCGACAGGGAATCCCATCTTCAAAAGGCGGCGGGGGAAAGGTGTTTATTGGATTCGAGAACCTGGCCGGAGATAAGGTGAATTACCCCCGCTGTGTCATCTCCCCCGATGACAACGTGGAAGTCGTTTGGCCGAGTTAAATAAATGGAGAGAGAGAGCGAGAGAGAGAGAGAAGCAGGAAAGAGAATCACGACTGCAGATTAAAGTGTTAAATCGCCGGAATTTGTAAATGCCTGCAGGGCCCCCCCTGAAATATTTATCTCCCGACATCAGTCCGCATACCCGCGGATTACCACTGATAATTACCAACACGTTCGATCGGGATCGCTTTCGCGTTTAGGAAAACAACTTGCAGGAGTCGTTTGTTGCGGACGGGGAGCTGACAGTTGTTTCAGCTGCTTTCACAGCGCTGTCAGACGTTGATGGAAAATAACCCAAATCATCTCATAGCGAGGATTAAAAGGCTCTTTCTTACACTCCAACGGCCTCACCTCTGGGGGGGGGGGGGATTCAAACTGGAGGCCTTATCATCTTCTTTGTGTGCGTAATAATCGCCATAACCACGAGAGGTCATTGTATGCCATAAATCAGGCACTCAAACCTTAAATTTAATCGCTAACATCATTCTGTGATCTGTTTAAAACACTCTGGTTTTAGGCAGTTTTAATTGACATTTAATATACCTAAACATGTCTCTGATGGCTTGCTAACATGCTAACTAGCGACAGGTGTTGCTACGGCTTCTGAGTGGGAGAATTTGCTTCCCCGAGCCAAACGTTTTTCAGGTCGTTACGGGAATTTTTTCAGCCTGTCCCATCGGACATCGCCACGTATAACTTGGCCACTACTGAGGTTCCACTGGAAAGGCACCAGTGCTGTTTACTCTGCCTCCTCCCATATTTATTAGAGAATAACCGGCTTCTCTCGACTGCCGAAGTAAGACTATAGGAGCGGGTGCATTAATGAGCAGCGTGCTATTCAAATGATGTGTCAAGGCGCGAGAGGCGTCTCCCTCCAAACTTGCATTGGAAGTGGGATGTCTGACACCAATGTCACTGCTCCACCTGGCCTGAGCGTCTGCTGTCACCTTTGGGGAGCGAGCTGAGCGCCTGCCAGAGTGTCGATCAGCCAAACTGTCGTCAGGCCAGGGAACAGTTACGCACTGCCAACTTTCAAATCGCTGCCAAGACGATTTTGTATGCGAGCGTCTCCTTCACTTCAGATGCTCCTGCCTCTCTTGCCTCATCCTTTCTTCCTCCCTTCCTTCCTTCCCTCCTTCCTCCTCCTCCTCTTCTCACCCTCCCTCCATCCTCCTCACCACCTGTCCCGCATCCGCCGAGATCGAGTGTGAAGTTTCGCACTTTTGTCCCCGAGACAAGGGGGCCGCGAGGGCGGCGCGAACGCTTCGAACCGCGACGGCAGGCCCGTGCCAGGGACTTGTGGGGTCTTCGAGCCTTGCTGGACCTCCCGTTTCCCCTCCACCGGTCACCCCGTCGCCGCGCTGAAGTGGGGTCCATCTGCTGAGTGTCTGTGCGTCTGCCTTCCAACCCACACAAGGACCCCCTCACCAAGCCGCAAGTTCATTTAGAGTCCAAACCGAATGGATCGCATCTTGTAGGAGACAGATGGACAACCGTAGTAGGCAACACACACATACACACACAAGCACACACACAAAAAAAAAGGTTACGACATGGAGCTGATACTACGTGCTTTGGCTCGTAAGAATCTGTTAATGAACGCTTCGAGCGCGACTATTTCTTCTTTCTTCCGAACCTCCGAGATCGGCGGGGTCGGGACCTCCGCTCCGCGCTGACGATGTAGAACAAATTACAAACCGGCGCATCGTCGGATCACAGACAGCCTGTGCGAGTCACCTGTTATAGTTGAGTCATCTGTTCCAACGAAACCGCAACGCGAAGAAAGCGCCAACGAGCGCCCGTGCGAATGTTTGCGGGGTGGGGGCAGGGACTGGGGAGGAAGACCGGCGCAGGAACACGATTAACTCTTTAGGTTTTGGTATTCAGCGCACAGTTGAGTCTCCTGTGTCTGGTAGTGCAGCCTGGGGGGAGATAACCACACGCTATGTGACTTGGCTCCCGATGAGCGCCAGCAGCGGTCTGGTACTAGTTTACAGAGGTTAAGGGAAAAAAAGGAGAAAGTCAGAGCAACGCAACACAATGTGCTATTCTGTACAAACAAATAAGCGGATAAATGACTCCGAATCTGGTGCGTTCAAAGGCAAAAAGATGCTGAAATTGCCCGCGTTTTTAATTGGACGCAGTCAGACTTGTAAGTAGCCTGTTGAATCATTTTTTCCCGTCACACTCGCGGACTTCGCTGACCCGTTTTGTCAGAGAGCAGCCGGATTCGAACAACACAGAAGTCACGGGTCAGAGTTCACGCGACCCACTCTTTCCACATCTATGAGCGCTGCAAACATGCGCTTCAGCGGGGGATCGCGTTGCCTTCGTTTCGCTTCCTCACCCGCGAAACATTCCTCCGCTCTCCTGATGACAGTTGTTCATTGTACTCCGAGTTACAGACTGGAGTTGATAAACCGACGCAGACGCACGCGAAAAAAAGTAGCCGAGTACACATTTCGAATCTGGCGTTATCCCCCAAAGCACCGCGTGAACTAATTAGAAAACTTAGGCGTGATTATGAGCAGGAACAGGCAACATTAATTAATTTGCTTTCTCTTTTTCCGGTTTCTTCATGTCAGTACATTGTTTTGACACAGCTAAGCCTCAGAATATATGAACATGCCTCGTCTAATCCTGCAGCAAGGACACGCCTCTATCTGTCCGTGTACACATATTTCCCTTGTGTTCCACCAACTATATAACGCAACTTAATTGCATTTCGGAGTCGCCCCGCTTGCGCTAATGATTATTCTGAAAATAACCACGCGGCATTGCAGAATCGAAGATGACGCTACTCCTCTCAAAAGCCCGTAAATAAAGAGAGCAACTACAGACGATAAGCCTGGAGTTAAAAGGATTAACTTTTTATTAATCGACAGGCTGACAGTACTTCAAAAAAAAGGTCACGTGTGTGTTTCAAGTGTAAGAAGACAATAAGATGCGGTTGCTGAAACGGGAGCTTGAGTTCCTGAGCGCTAAATACCAGCAAGACTGCAGAGGATTGGAAACGTTAGGTCCAGTTGTGCTTGGAAATATGTGTAAACGACACAAATATTCGGAGTTAAGGGTCCAATATCAGACGAATTTGGATTGGACCACTTTAATTACCACAAAATAATGGTTCAATGATGACAATGTCAATATGTTCACTTTGTTTAAGAGCAAAAATGAACAACTCCATTCAAGAGAAACGAAAATTTTACAAGCTTTTAGGAGAGGTTGCTAACTGTTCTCTGACCATATTGCCGCCACCTGCTGTTCAGTTATGGTATCACTACTCTTCCCTGCTCTAAGTCATTGTGTGATTACAAACAAAAAAAACTGTCAATTGCCTGTCGTTTTAACTCCATTCTGGCCGAGATAAGACCCTCTGATGGGCTATTACCTGCCAGAGACGAACACATGGAAAACAATGACGAGGTAAAAGCGCTAAAGCCTGGCGGTGTCTCTGATATATTGTCTTCCAATCAACGCATATTAAAAGAAAAAAAGCCTCCTCCTTTGTTCCTTTTGTTTTCCCTTTCAAATCACAAGTCGTTCTGAATCTCAACTCCGAGCCGCTCACAGGCGACGACAATTAATTGAGGGGCCTTTCATTAATCGCCTTCAATTTAATATCGGTCTCCGGGGAGGGAGATGTTACGATCCGGGTGCTTTGTCTCGTTACGTTTCCCCGTATTATCTCCCAGGCGCGGCGCTTAATGTTTATTTATTTACCTGATATGGTCGACAATGGAAGATGGGGGGGGGGTGAGGATGAGGGTGCATGCCTGAGTGGAGAGATCTGCAAAGTAGGACCTGTCAATTTTGATTAGCAGAAGAAGACACGCAGACAAAGATGGGGGGGGGGGGGCGCTCGGGGGACTGTGTTTAGTGTGACTGCATAAAGCCTTCCTGAAAGGAGCACTCACAGACATAATGCGGCTCTTCTTCTTTGAACGTGTGTGTGTGTGTGTGTATGGGTGTGTATTTATACTTGTGGGGACTGTTCAGGTTAGAGTAGAGGACAGTAGTTAAGTGTGAGGGTTAAGGTTAAAGGGGTGAGGAGAGTACCGGGCTCTGAGGCCAGAGTTACTCTTCAGAAATTGAATGAAAGTCAATGTAAATAACTTAAAAACACAGTGTTAACTTCAAGCTCAGTGACAGTTAAGGTGTAATTAGGTTAAGTTGAGAGCTGGAGGTCAAGAGAAACAGAAGAAGCTCCTCAATACGATGTCCTCACAAAGGACCAAAACACCCAGGTCCAGTTTGTCACAATCTTTGCGTTTTCCCGACAAAATAGTCCCTAAAAAAGACAAATAAATGTTCGCTAAGACCAGTATCGAACCCCTCTGTGATTACTGTGTGTACTACCCCCCGAAAGCCCTCCAGTGACAAACAAATGCGCCATTTTTTCGCCCCCCCCCTTCTACATTTCGATTATGGCTTCTAATAACCTTGAGATAGATTTTTTTGGGGAGGGGGAGGAGGTAGAAAGACGCAGTTATGTGGGGAAATATATCGCCGCACCTTTGCTGCAGCGAGGTAACTCAGTGGAGGAAATGGTGGGAGCTAACGCTGCCAGAACCTCAGCCCCCTTCAAGTGTACCTATTAAGCTTGATGAATTGAAGCTGAAATGACTGGAATCCCTACAGTGAGCGTATAAATAAGCTTCTCAGCGAGGGACAACAACAAAATGGGTTGGAGGTTTAGTGACAAATTCTGGGAAGGAAAAATTGATTTTTAAGGAGGCTGAGGGAGACTTTGAGCCGTCTGTTTCAACGCAACCTTTATCTTACAGCATATAGAGTTCTGGTGCGTTGTTTGAATAGCAACGCTTAAAGGAGCTGCCTCTGTTTAACAGCAAAGTCTAATAGTACTTAAAGTTATCGACGTAAAAATGTACAACTTAGGGCCTCGATCATGACATCGAACCGGGGTTTCCTTTGCCGTGCAGCGATGGTACGAACCACTAAAACAAATGTAGTTATTATATCCCAAGAAAGTGATTTTTCTTTAACCTGCTGACGTCCAAATCATTGCCGGTAAACTGTTGAACAAATGGGCTTTTCCTCGTTTCCTCCGCAGCGCATTCTTCAACGTGTAACTAATTAATAAAACTTGGCAGCGTGAAAGTATTTTTTCTTCTTTTAGCAAGATGAAGCCTCCGGTGACAGTGCGGTGGCTGCAGCTTGTTGGACAGTGTCCCTTACTCATGCTTAATGAACTGTGAGATGGTGATCAGCGCCCGACTACATACAAATACAGCCTCATCATTTCACCTGAGTGGGCCGATGAAGGTGGTCCTTCCCTGGAACACTCTACTCCAGTTTTTTGCAGGTTTTTTTTACAATTTATTGGTGAAATAAAAGAAAGAATCTGGTTTAAATCAATAGTAAAATAAAATAAAATGAAATAACTTAAAATATAGACTGATAAATAAGGAAAACAGGCCAAATAAGATTAGATTTTATGAAATCTAAAACAATAAATTCTGCAAAGCGTCCGTGAGCGCAAGAGTCGTCTGACTGACAAAGAGCAGAATACAATTCCTCTCTATTACAGCTGCAGTTAATTAATTAACGTCATATAAGAGGGGCAATTAACGGAGGACATTACACCCTTTTGTAAAGGAAATTCGACGTTTAACTCAGGTAATGAGTTTGTGGACCTCTGCCACCAGCTGTTGGTCCGCCCGACGACAAAAGAGTTTGCCGAGGCTTCCCGAGGTAATCCGACTTAGTTAAAACGCCGCAGACTTTGATTATGAAGAACAAAAAAGGGAGAGGGACAGGTGGGGGTGGGGGGGGTGGGGCGAGGGGGCAGCATTGTTGCATGGTTCTCCTTCAATTAGATTTAGCTGTAATTGAACCCCTGGGGAGCCAGCGATCGTCACAATAAAGTGCGGCATTACCTCAAACCGGATTTAGTGGCAACATGATCCCGCGCTGCTCTAGGTGAGACATTTAATTAAGTCCCATTGCTTTTGCAGAGCAGCCATATAACTGAATTAACAGTGCGGAGACCCACCAGGCATGCGCTCGCTCACTTTTATCGTTGTCCCCCCCCCGTATACGGCGCTATCTGACTCCGCCAAGCATTAACAACAACGGGATTGGAAGGCGTCTCCGCACGGGGAGAAAGCGTAACGTCGCTGGAACTTTTAATACCAGAAAAACACAAATATAAACAATCGCTCACATCACACGCGGACTACTTTTATGTCTGCATGTCTCGGAGCAATTCCCGACCGCGTTTGTCACATCTCGCAGTCAGCCGACCGTGTCTGCACCTTTTTTTTTTTTCTCTCTCCGCCGTCTGGCCCCATTGAAGTTTTCCAGCCGAGGTTTACTTTTGCGGTAATGAACGGCGGCTCTGGGAGAGCTGCCGGCGCCGCTGTTTGTGTGTGTTTAGAGGTGCGCGGGATCAGGGCGCGCTTGATAACGCCCCGTGGTCTCGCTCTCCTCATTACCGCCAGACAAATAAATGTTGCACGTCTCCCCTGGAAGAGCGGGCCGGGGCGAAGGACCCGAGGACTTTGGCCTGCAGGAGTTTCGCTTGGCGCGACTCTTCTCAGCCAGAGTCTGGCTAACTGTACGCACGGAGTCACTAAAACGTGTAGCAAGAAACTATGAAACGCAAAAGGGCAAAGGTTGGCTGTAACAAAACACCATCGAAAAGTGAGAAAATGAACTGAAATGGCGTGAGAACGGCGAGATCATCAGCTCAAGGTTTCCGTCAGCAAAGACACATTCCTCTGCCGAGTCTGAGATAATACTCATCTTATCAAAATCACTCCAGTTTTGCAATGTGCAGCTTGAATGACAGAAACAGACACTTTAAATGCACCTGCGAGAGTAAAGGCGAGGTCGACGTGACACCACATCGTTGCACGTTTGCAGCACCTTAAACCGAGTTCAATTCAATCCACATCTTGACACTAAATCCAGGAGGTCATAAATTGTTCAAATAGACAGTTTGCTTTTGTTTTGTTCTGAAAAGAAGTCGGTTCTATTGCAAAGATGGAAATCAGACCGATTATATATTCGAGATCTGTGTTCATACGCACAGAAACGCAGCAACTCCGTGGTGAGAGTTTGATTTTTTGCTCGTTAAGTGAATCTTTATCACTTTTTTTTTGCTCAGGGAAGAAGAAAAAAAGCAGATATGTCAGTGTGCCACTAGACAACATCTGTCATAGTAGCCCTCAGGCTTACTCCGACTGAGTGTGTAGGGTCAATAGATCTAAACTGACCCAAATCTCACAGGACGGCCTGCGCACGCTGCAGCCAGTGGAAGACAGAGACGACGCGGGGAGACGAGTCTTTTCTTCTTCTTGCTTTTTTTTTGTGTCTGGGCGCGGCCTCTTGCTCGCTCGCCTGTCACACGGAGACAGACGGCCGAGACGTGAGCAGTTAACGTCAGGGGAAGCGAACACACTCGGGCAGGGACGGGAATGCATGCGTGCGTACGTGCGCGTTCACACTCAAATAAGCAGCGGGAACGTCTCACCTCGACTCCCTCTCTCACTCTTTTCTGTTTCATTTAGTCTCACAAAACACCAATCCAAAGCTATTTTCCATTAAGACACTCTCACTGGTCCGGTAATCTCCCCAAAGAGCCCCCGCATGGCCAGCTGGGGAGCGGCTTTGTGGTCACTGAGTCTCCTTTTTCAATCCCCTCTTAGGGAAGCCAAAGCTCCAGAGATCGCCTAACCAGTGGGCAAATCTGGCCAGTTCCACCCAAACAGGACCTTTTGTGCCCCCGCGCGGGATTACCTGCTGATTCCCATAAGCACCAAATGTCTCCTCTCTAAAGATTTAACAAGACCCATGGGGGGGGGGGCGCTTCTGATTTGTTGGCTGTGTATTCAGCAGAGTTTTTCCACCCCCTTCCTCTGGCATAATCCCTGGTCAGCACTCGTGGGTCCCAGCTAATCTAGATGTGCCGCGACTTCAGAGTGGGTACACATGTAGCAAACACACGCCAGGCTTTACACGGGGAACATGAAATGATACGGTGAAGGTCAATATCAGTATTCTGTCTCCTATAGATTACAGCCTTGGCCTATGGATTATCCATCAGCCTGGCATTTGGCTTCAAGGTGCAGCAGATATGCAGAAGGAGCAAGAAGCTGCCAGTGCTCCCTCCTTCGACACACTTTCTCCAGCAAACAAAGGATATTTAGGGGGCAGAATATTTCCAAAACAAGGAAACAAAGGGTCACGAACATGTTTTTGGAGTTTCTTTTGAAAAAATACATTTTTTCTTTCTATTTATCGTCATAAATTAACTTTTTTTAAGTTTCTGTGAATAAAAAAGGGAAGAAACCAACAAAATAAATGAAACAATATTCTAAAATGTAATCAACTCAAATTTCAAAGAACTTCCTTCGACGACTTTTCCACATCATCCGTGTTATTTCCGTTTGGAGACGTTCGCGCTTACCCTGCGCCACCGAAGCAATAAAGCGGAACAATAATGTCTTAATGGGGAAACAATTTGATGCTGCACGTTTGCACTTTCTTCTCCCACTTTGCCGCTCGTGGCCAGACGGCTCGCATCTGCAGTTTAAAAAGCGCATTCCCACGATGACACTTAAACACGCATGTGACGCGCAGAATGATAAGCGCTGACGACTGTAATGTGCCGGATGATTAATGGCGTTTTAAGGGGGGGGATTTTTTCTCGCTCCCACTTCCTGTGGATACCATCGACTTATAAAGTATTCTGACAGATAATAGCCGTCCGAACGGGCTTCGTAACGACAATCAAATGGTTTTCCTGTCAAAACCTGAGTCCCGGCATCGCAAGTAGGAAGTACTCGTTATTGCCCTTATTGACATTCACTCTGCAGTTTGGAGAAAGGCCGCGGCGATCGCCCTTGAGGGTGATACTTGAATAAAATTTATATAACTTCCTGCCATTAAGACATCTTCCCATTGGATATATGAGACGTTATCTCTCTATTATAGATGTATTATTTATGACCAGCCGCGCTTTAAAGTCGGCCCATAAACAAGTGACTGAACACAGGAAACAAAAGCCGAGAGGGAGACAGACGGCCTTGGCTGCGCCGCGCCGAGGCGTCTCAAGATGCCCCCTGTGCTGCCGAGGAGTCTATAAAGGTCTGATTAATTACTTAATAACACACCATAGGATTATATCACTCCCATTATTACAGCCAGTTAAAGCTGAGGGAAGATCCCTCAAAAAAAAAATACCTCAAACAATGTTGTTTTTTTTTGACTGGGAGGTTTTCCACCCAACGTTGAAACTGGGTAATAAACCGGCGTCATATCTGCGCAACGTGGTCGTGTGTGACAGCAGAATGTGCAAACACTAATCACAAGCCACATTGGTTGTTATGTTTAATGTGCCATTTTCATTACTTCAGATGTAAGAAATAATTGGAATTTCTTTTCGTTCGCCCTGCTAATAGCTTTGCCCGCAGGTGGAAATCCGACGGAAAAAAAGGAGGAGGAGGAAGGGGGAGGAGCTTGATCGGGAACCTGTAATTAATGGGAAGTTATGTGACGTGGGTTCTGATGGAGTCCATGTGAACAGCAGGTCAGGTGTCTTCAAACGGATGCAATGCCGAGAGGACGGCAATGTTAAGATCCAACAGAGACTCATCCAGAGATTCCAAAGAGCTTGGTGAATATAACTGGTAATTTATAGTTATTTTACCCAAGTGAATACCCGGTTCTACTCGTCTCAGCTCAAAGGAAGCCCACCGATTGTCCAGGGATCAACGGACCCACCATGAAATCTATACAAACGAGCGGTAACATGTTCCCACATAAGAAAACTTCTATATTAGCAGTCTTACATCTCAAAAAGTGCTCCTTGAAGCTTCTAACGATACATTTGATTCGACACATTCCAACATATACCTCATCCCTCGAGCGTTACCAATGAAGGGTAAACAGCATGCAGGTTGGCGAGCTTGGTAACCGCAGAGCAGGATAAAAAAAGAAAAAGAGGTGGTGCAACTTTAGAGGACAGAGAGAAATAACTACAAATTACAGGCGAGAGGAGGCATAAAGTTAACGACATGTAACGTATGAACGCAGGAGGTGAAAGCGAAGAGGAGGAGAGTCGCCGCCGTTGCGTCGAGGGAGGATTCAAAGCGGAAATTTCCAGCTCAAGAGGAGCCAAACGAAGTCTCACGGACGCTATACGCGTCGTTTAAAAGGGAAATACAAAGGAAGGAACGAGGACATCTGCCAACTGGAACCGTTGTTTCACTTAAAGAGCGAAAACAGACGTAAAAAAAACACCTTAAGTACTCTAAAATAAAACGAACGCCGTCTTGTTTAAGTTTCTCCTTCGTCCTTTATCTTTTTTTTTTTCCCTTCACTTTCCGAGTCATTGTCGGCCGGTAACAGGTGATGATTAGGTACCTACCGAGACCTCCCGGCTTTGTCAGGCCAAAGCGGGTTCACCTAATTCCTTTTGGCATTCATTCCACTTAGCCGGCACTCTTTGCTTCCAAGTCTTGCGCTCTTTTCTCTCACTCACTGGGGAGTTGTCAGACACGGATAACACCTCTGTATAGAAAGAAAAGGGCTGGGTGGAGGGGGGTGAGAGATGGCTGCTGGGTAAAGAAAAAGCACACTGAAGAGTCAATTTACTTAATAACAGATTTTTTTCTTCCTGCCTTTGGGAGGAAAAGAAAGTGCCGGCGGTTTCAGCCACTAAGTTCTGAAATCTGATTATCAAAGGGCCTGTACGTTCAAGGGTATGATCTCCGCCTGGAGGTGTGAGGAGGTGCAGGCTAAAGACAGAAAGACAGAGGTGGTTCGAAATTGTCATCAGTGATCCTTATTTTTTAAGAGAAACTCCTGGTTTGATAAACTCATTTATTCAGGGGAAAAAAAAACGACTTTTGGCCGACATCGTGCAAAAAAAATCTCTCAAATTATGATCAAAACAATCAAATCCAAGAAGCAATTTCACTTTTGAGCTCTTAAGTATAATAAAAACCTGCAGAAAAGCCAATTTAGAGCTTTATTTTGACACCATCTGCAAACTGTTTGGATTTTCGGAAACATTTTGGTCCAAAAAAGAAGTCGATCGTTTAACTCCAATCACACTTCGAGTCGCAAGCCGTCAAATGCGTTTGAGCACCTCCTGCTTCTCCTCACAGTGAGACCGATGTTTGAGCATCGAGGTGCGTTTTCGCGAGCTTTATTTCATAGGTTTTCGGCCCGCGTTTGGCTGCAGATCCTGCGGCGTTTTGCATACCGGCTCTGTGAAAAGTGCCGCGGCCAGACGGTCCGAACAGGGTGTAAACAGCCTTCCTGCACCTCCAGCGTGAGGAGCAACACCCCTCATCTTATAAAGCCAGAGATTCCTTCCAGCTGGAAGTGTTTCCAGATGTGGACGCCGGCGTGAACGGCGATGACCCTTGTTTACACACTAAAGACGTGACCTCCGCGTTGCAGCCCCACCGAATATCTGTCACGGAGACCCTTTGCGGGCACATCGATCCGAGCGGAGCGCACCGGCGGCATAATTCAGGCTTTACTGCGATTTGTGTGAAGCACAGCACCTCCTACACATCATTAAGATAAGCAAAGCCCAGGCCATCTGGTGGTCTCATATTCAAGATGCATGACTTGGTTTTGGCTGCTCTCCGCTGCATGTCACACAGCTCTCTCCCCCCTCTAATAATTTCTGTCCGTATATTCACCATCAGCTGTCTAATCAAGGAAAAATCCCACCGGTTCTTGTTTTTTTTTTCTCCTACCACGAAGCTGTTTGCAACCAAACACTAATCACATCCTCTAATTGCGGTCATATCCCAGTTTTATGGAGACACGCCAGTCGTGTATTTATTGCTTTTTGACATCAGTGATAAGGTTTTGGTGCGAGTAGACGCGGTGTTTTGAGAAATCTCAAAAAATAAGCTTTTATTCTAAATGTTTTCACCTCAAAATACAAGTTTAGCCCTTGAAAACAAAGGCTTTTAGGGAAAGTCGCGAGCATACGACAGTCTAAGCGCAGGATAAACGTTCTGATGTGATCAAATTAGATGCTACATCCACTCATGGTAACATTTACCCCTTGGCTGCCCACTCACACTGCCCCGATGGACATTGTCAGTGTCTCTGTCACCAGTTGTATGCCCCCCCCCCCCGCCGCCCCCCTCCACTACATGCACGTGCCTTCTTTCACACACACACACACACACACATCATGGATGGCAGGCAGAATGCGGAGGGAGTCATCCCGTCCGCCATCACTGCAGGGCTTCTGGAAGAGTGGACACCAATTACAGCCAACCAGACCGAGCCAAACACCGCTCCAGTCCACCGACCGCCCCTCCATCCGGCCACCACGACCCCCCCCCCACCCCCCTACCCCTCCGACACCCCCTTTCTCTCCGCCTGGCTCCGTTGCGTTCCCCTTTGGTCATAGCTGTGCGATGGCCAGCCATGTGTTACAAATGGGATAAACTGCAGTGGTTGGGTGATGTGCGTGTGGGTGGATGTGAGTGGGTAGCCATAGCAGCCAGCAGCCAGGGCAGCGAGAGGGTGAGGAGGGAGGGAGGGGAAGGGAGGGGAGGTGAGGGAAGGGGGAGGTTGGGTGGGTTTGAGAGGAAAATAGGTGCTATTTCATGTGTGTGCGGAGCCCGAGCGTACATATTTGCCTGCACGTGGGCATTTTCCGCGCTGAAATGTGGAAGTCGACGCTCGACAGCTTTGAGGAAGATGACGGTAAACATCGGCTACGCTCAGGCTCACGACACGGGGGGGGAAAGAAACTGTGAAGCGCAGGTCTGATGCACCTCGAGCGCTCATCAGCTGTGTTTGTTTATCCACAAGGTTTCATTTATTCCCGTGGTCCTGGCGCTCTTGGCAGGTGGTAGGGGTGGGGGGTGGGGTGAAAACGACTTGTGCCGGTGAGCGGTGCGGCGCGGCGCCCGCCAGTCCGCGCCTCGGAAGCACATGGCAGATCGGCAGGCGCGCTGGGCCACCATATTGACCTGGCACTGACTGACACATGTCGGGAGAGGGAGGTGCGAGGGAGAGGCGAGGAGAGGTCACCGCGCCGCTCGGCTGTGTCATCAGATGCTTCTCGCTTCACCCCGCCCCGACGGATGGATGGGGAACATCTGCTTGCGTGCCCTCCCTCTCAGCCCCGCCCAAGCCCCAAACCCCCACCTCGTGACTCCCCCTCCTCCCCGAAACCCCCTCGAGGAGCAAAAACCAGCTTGGATTCCTTCCTCTGCCGCACATGGTGCCGCCGGAGCAAACCTGGAGAGCACACACGGCCGCCGCCGCCGCCGAGAACCATTAAGCACAACTGACCACTCAAATAACTGACGTCCAAACAATGAAAGTCACACAAGATGATTTAAAAAAAAAGGGTTAATAACGCCGCCAAATGGCGGACGGCGTCCTGATCCGTTTGGGTCTTCCACCAATCTGTTGTGACTCACAACTCCTCCCCAAAAAACCTCCGCCGATTCACACGCGACTTCCTCAAGCGGCGGCAAGGACCGATCCGTTTCCAGATGGGGAGCCGCAGCTTCCGCCATCCATCAGCCTGCGGGACCCCCCCTCGAAAGAAATCGTACCCTCCATATGTGCCGTTTCTGCCGGGGAGAGAGTTTTTTTAGGGTTGTGCACTCACAGCAGTGAAAGGTCCACCTTTGCTTTTCCATTAGCCGCCCAGAATTTATGTTTATAGGTGCTCCCCTTGTGCCTAATTGTGTCCCTATATCTGCAGCGTGCACATTTACATTTACACTTGGCATTTAACTGACACAGCTATCTGGCGGGCGAGTGGGCAGGCGGGGGGTTTAGCCGCTTGCTTGGTACCCATTTTGACAGGCCAAATAGGCCCTTCGCGGCCACACATTTTTGAGGTTGTGAGGATCAAGGCTGGATTAGAGGTTAAGATGGGGAGCTTGAAACGCTGCGAAGAGCACACAAGCATACAAACGAGGGGGCTGCGTGAAGGGGATGTTTCATAAACCGATGATTTATTAACACTCTGCGAGCGGCGAGTTTATCATTCTGTATATTTTTTGGCCACCTTCTTTATGCATTTCCTACATATGAAATCCGAATACTGAAGCAGTGGACCTGAAGAAACATTATGAAGCCAAACATCATCCAGAACAAAAAACTCAAAGCAGGAGCCTCCAAATTAAGAGCAGGAGCCAGTTTCTCAAGTATCTTATTGTGAAAATCGCAACTTCAAGATGTGTGATCTCAGTTTGAAGCCCCCCCCGCCCCCGGAGGAAGATATAGAGGTCACTGCAAACGAACTGACGCAAAGGCAAATAATTCCTGCGGCTCGTTATATTCAACACTTCTGTCCCCACGTTGCACATTTCTTTGAGATTTACGGTGCAAAGAAACGCACACAAGGCAATCCTAAATTTTATTAACATAAGAGCTTCCCTTAAACAACATCTATTACCATTTAGGTCCTCCTGCGCCTCCCTCTCGCCTCATCTCAACCTGCTTCATATTTATGATGCTGATGATGACTTTTAGTGGTAATCTGTTATACTTCCCACAGTTTATGAGTATGTATTTTGCTGATGTAGGTGCCTTGACGATTTATGACGGGGCACAAACGACTCTTGAGGAAAGGCTGCTGCGCTGAGTCGAAGCTCCCCCCCCAAAAAAATCTTTATAAAGTGTGCGGCGGTGACATTACGTCTTCATTAGGCTGGGAAAAAAGTGCGGCGGGGAAGAGTTAGTGGCAGCAGACGTCACACGACTCACGTGAGGAAAAACTCGACTCGTCCCAGATTGAGGGGTCTCCTCCCTCGCTGACCTACTTCCAACCTCAACCTGGCGTCCCACCGTCTCAGAAGTCCAGTCAACCCGAGAAAAGTTCAAGTTTTCTTAAATCAGCTGCTCGAAACAACACATTTAAAGACGTATATCGTGCTGCTCTCTTAAAGCGAGTAATAATTAAAAAGGTAGACACGTGAGAAGTGCTTTCTTGTCATGTTTTATTCAAAGGAACCCTTTGTCCGACATAATATAGAACCTTTGCTGCAGGGCGTCTGCCCGGCTGACCGGTGTGACGGCTTTCGTTCGCGCCCCGACCTCCTGATCAAACCGCTGGCCAGATGCTCGCCTGGGGCGAAGCCCACTGATGTCCAATGTTTTATTGAGACGGCTGCCAATGCAAGGCGCTACAATCGAAGGGGGGTTCGAGACTGAAGGGAGCCGCAAAAGAAACAGAAAAACAAGGTGCCAAACGCGCTCGGTTCTTCTGAGGAAATGAACAAACGTCGTCCGCGGCGTCCCATTTAGCGGCGAGGAAACGAGCGGAATCGGGCTTTATTCTAATTGGTAAATGACAAATTAGGCTTTGCCAATGCTTAATTGAAACGCCGGGCTAAATGCACCCACGCTGTTGCAGCCATGCTGTTGTGGGAGTAATTACCAAACTATTCTGCAAATGTACGGAGGGGGGAGGAATTATCATTTGTCTTCATTGCTGGAGTTGTGGGGATTTTTGCTCTCAGGGTCAAATCAATTCATACTGGCCATCCATGTGGTTAAAGAGTGGATTGTTACACTTGAATGCTGATGGAAAAACCTTCCTAATTCAATTTTTTTTCCCAGCCGAACTTCAAGCTATTATTTTTTTATTCATTATGTAAAAAAAAAGAGAAGATGCCATTATTGCTGTGGACTCGCCTGGGAATGATTACTTTATTTTTCTTAAGAAATTGAATTGAAGCCCCGCAATATTGAATCCTTTTCGTGGCGGGGAAAGCACAGTTGGGAGAAGCTTCGTTTCCTTTCGGTTTGTCAGGTTCGGATCCACCTCAGATTGCTGCCAATAACCGCGCGATGTAATTTCATCATGTCGGTGAATAATGGATCGAGTTCAGAGTATTGCGCTGGCATGAAATTTTTACTTAAGCTTGATCAGAATCTGACAGCTTTAGGAAGTAGGGGGAAAAGCCAATACGAGACTCTTTTCGGTCTTTTTCAATGGTCGAAATCCTGGTGGATGGTGTTTGAGTCTCACAGGGGAACTGTCGCAGGTTCGAACCCCGAGTGGGGCAATTAGGTCCCGAGGTCAGTTGGTTATTTTGCCGTCTGTAGGTTCGATTATCTCTGTACGAACGAAGAAATCCGAGTCTTTATTTTTACTCCACAAGTCCCAAACTCTGCACACACACAAGCACATGCCGTCTCTCTCTCTCTCTCACACACACACACACACACACACACACACACACACACACACACACACACACACACACACGATTACTTGTTATTCCTCCAATGTCTTACGAATGTACCTTCAGGGTGTGTGACATTGCTCCCAAAGTCCCAAATGAAATTGAAAATAGTCTCTGGCGGTCACAGATTATAGATGGTCTGAACTATGCAAAAAGAAACAGCATTTGTCTTTGATTTCTTTTCCTCGCACATATAATAAATCTGGAGATGATAAAACTTGGCATGCTAATCTCGCCGCGTTTCCATCCACCTCTTGAGGACTAAAAGGATTCGGAGCCGCAGATAATGTCCCTCCCTCTCTCCTTCATGTACTGCTTTAACCTTTTTCCCGCCATTGTCAGCACCAAACAACATTCAAGTATTGCTCCCCCCGAACAGATATCGCTCTTTAAAAGTCCCGCAAGGTTGAATTACCATCTTATTTTCCTCGCTTTTATCACCACCTCGAGTTTTTCTTTTTTTTTTTTGTGGTTCCGGTTTGTCCTTAAAGGTTCAGAGTGAAGAATAACAAAAAGGTTGTTTTGAGGCTCGTTCTGCATCTCTCAATCGCTTGTTTCCGTGACCTCAAGAGGGAAAAAAAGGAGGCGGCTTTATCTCCTATCGGAGGGAGACCTTGATATAGGACCATCTTGATCAAATAAAGTACATCGGGTCAAACTTTATATCACGGCGGCTGAGAGAGCGGCATGTGATTGCTTCTTATTCTCCACGCTGTGAGGGTTAAATCAGGACTTTGGTGGAGAGCGGCCGCGCTCGCGGGTACAAAGAAATCAGCTCTGATTGTCCCAGCAATATGAGACGTACACATCAGTCCCTCGTGACCCGTCTTGTTGACCGGTCCGACTGCTTCTGCTACCTTGGGAGGTTTTTTTTTCCCGCAGCTCGGTAACGATGTCACATTGTTTTGCCGGCCCGGCTCCCAACAGACGGGAGTCATCACACATACAGTGTTCGGAGGTCGTTGTTATTCGAGAGATGTGTCTCCCCCTGCTTCAAAGTTTGTCCAACAAACTATCGTTTTCCCTCCTCAGAACCACAACGAATGCGTCCAACAAATGACACGAAACATGTGGCGAACTCAGGGAAGGTGAAAATGTTCCACAATGAAGTCTTCAGATTATAAACTGTAGAAAAACTGAAGCGAAAGCAGCCAGATTGCTGCGCTACCATCACTGCCGACCAGCGTCTGCAATGGAGTCACTGATTAATGCCAAACACCAACTCGGGGCAGCTGACAGTCTCTATTTTTATACCGGGGAATAACGAATTTGGAGCTG
The DNA here is from genome assembly GCA_032164315.1 of Malacoctenus gilli. Taxonomy (NCBI): domain Eukaryota; kingdom Metazoa; phylum Chordata; class Actinopteri; order Blenniiformes; family Labrisomidae; genus Malacoctenus; species Malacoctenus gilli. Next base: position 3,095,557 of record JASSRZ010000060.1, read on the forward strand.
ACTCACCGGAGCACTCAAACAAATGAGTGGGGGGGTTGAAAAAAGAGAAATGACTCTCCTATCGGTTCATAATACGAGAGTGAGAAGATGGGAGTTTGGTGCAGCCCTTCTCCAGCGGTGATCCAGATGTGTTGGGTCCAAAATGAAGAAAAAGGACATTCTTGCACTTCAAACGTGCAAAATTATCGTAGTACATGCAGGTATCCCACAAGTAGCTGTTCCTACTTTGAAGGTTCCAATCGTCTTTGCCTCGAAAAAGTGCTTTTAAATCTTATTGTATTGGTGAAATATGTTGCAGCTTTTCCCCAGCGATACTTTTGTCAAACTGCAAATTTTAACCATCCTTCCGGAGGATTTAACGGTATTTAATGCGGCGAACGTCTGCGTCTGTGGTTTGAACTTCCATCTCAAGCTCTCTGATTTTTCATTATTCATACAATCACTTTGCATATTTACACAAGGGCGCCCGACTACAAATGTCACCGAGACCGAAAGCGGGCGGCGTTATTCCCAGACTTCAACGACCGTTCTGTCCTCCGGCAGTGTGGCTCTTTTCAGGCAGCCGGAGCAACACGCGAACGCAACAAGATCCCGGCGCACCGACGGCTTGAGGTGCCTCCACCTCTGCCCGCGCGCCACCCGTTTTATTAGCTCGTCTCGCCGTCCATTCAGGTCCGGGTCACCCTGCCGAATGGTGAGTTTCTGGGGTTAAAAAAAAATCTAAGAAACTCCCAAAAGATCATCCTGAGAGACGAAAGCGTTGCTTAACTACAGATCCAGCTGCTTATGTGTCACTTTGCCCTGATAAAGAAAAAAAAAAGGCCATCCGCCCTCCGTGCACGAACACGCCAAAAGGTTTCCTCGCGTCCTCCAAGCGCCACTGCAGGTGTTTCTGTCGGCGTGCCAACGACGTGGCCGCTCGGAATAAGCAGGGTACAGCAAATTCACGGTGCCACGTTATTCTCTTTCCCTTAATGCCTTTCGCGTTATTTCAATTTCCTCCTGTAAAGAGGTTATATAGGAATAATTATTGGGGCAAATAGTTCTGCCGATCTAAAAGGAAATAATTGGCTTTTAGCTGCAGAGAGAGAGAGAGAGAGAGAGAGAGAGAGAGAGAGAGAGAGCGATGGAGGGAGAGAGAGGGAGAGATTTCCTTGGCTGCCTGAACACAGACAGCTCTGGAGTCGCTTGGCGTGCTTACAGCGTTAGCAGGGGACCGGCAGTGTGCAGAGGCCCCAATGACAGGGAGAAATAATTATGAACGGAAGCAATGTTCAAGCCAAGAAGCCAATTTGTAAATGTCTCCTGGTTGCTGCCGCTGTTGCAAGCGTGCGTGCGTGTGTGCGCCCGCGCGCTCCACCGCCAGCGCGCCCACTTTGTGTCTAAATGCGTTTCCGGGCGGCCACGCGTGTGTGGGAGTGTTTTTTTTTCTGTTGTTGTTGTTGTTGTTCCCCGCGTGTTTATTAGTGGAGTCCGTCGAGGCAGACGCGCACGTGTCGAGGCCCCTCCGCTCGCCGCCCTCTCCTGCGACCTTCAACCTGCCGGGCCGCAGCCAGAGGTACTCGGGAGACGAGAGCGCGGAAAAAACTTGCCGCGCGCCATTCCGAATGTTTACGTGATGGAGGGGAAGACAATTTAATGAAATGATGAAATCCTCTGTGGGCGAGAGGACGCCTTTTCTTTTTTAAAAGTGTCTATGTAAAGCGAAGTAATTACTGCTGAGCCGGAGTTTTAGGTCACGGATAAATATATTTTCAGTAAGCAATTAAGTGTTTTAAAGAGAATCCTGCAGCTGGTACGGACGCTCCCACAACTGACGATAACGTCGGCCATTAGACGCTGGTGTTACAGTTATGAAGTGGAGGGTTTGTTTTGGAGTAAAACTTCGACAGGTAGCTCAACTCGCCCCCTCCTCTTGGTTCTCTTTCCTCTCTCGATCTTTTTCCTCACCCTTTTCCCCTCTCTCTCTCTCTCTCTCTCTGTTTCAGCCTCGGGGCTCCCTGCGCCAGACTCGGAGGTGTCACCTTGTTCGAGCGCCTGCCCCCCCCCTCCGACACACCACCCCACCTGTCACTCCTGCCACACTGTCCTCTCAGTTTGGTCATCAGCGCTATTCAGGTGTGGTGGGAGGAGGAGGACGAGAGCGGGAGAGGGGGTCTATTTCTGAGACAAGACGCCTGGATGGAGGTCCCCAAACCGGCTTTTGGCGAGCGATCACACACAATGATATTACCCCCCACTCAACCCACCGCCCCCTGGTGTGCCGACTCTCTTTTTAAAGCGGAGAAAAGGGAGCTTCCCTTTCATATAGTTACACTCGAATGTCACTGAGTTTGCACAACGGTGAGGATCTGTGGAAAAAAAAGCCATATTTTAAGATGGGATGGAGGAGGGGAGGAGGGAGGGGGGGAGCGAGGGATTGAGGGCTGGAAGGAACGGGGGGAGAAAATGAATATGTATGTGCATATTTATCCGGAAAATGATTACTTGCTGGAGCATTCATTAATCGTTTTTTCATAATTCATTCCGTGCATATTCTCCTCTTTTATTGAATTTAAACAAACCCATTAACGGGGATTAACTTCCCTGAATGAGACTTTGGTTCTCTTCCCAATTGCTTCCAAAAAGGGCCCCCTTGTTCCGTCAAGTGGAATTACTTGCGAGCGTCGGCAATCTCCTCGGAAGAGAATTATAGAACACAAGGGTGTGCTACACCGTCCCCTCCTTCCCATTTTAGCCACTTTCCCTCAAGTCAATTTATAATCACTTTTCAAAGGATATATCCCTTCATTGTTTCCCTCTCCCTCTCTTTCCCCCCCCTCCCTCTCTAACAGGAGGACGCGCGGAAAGTATTCTCGCCGCAACGGCCGACGTTATTGCCTGTTGTTTTTAATAACTGGTAATTTGTGTCCGAGCATCAGCGCCATCTCTCCCATGGTTGTTGTCGAGTTATTTTCCTGGCCTTTGTTGCCGCTTATTACATGGCACTAATTATAGCCAGAGGAGAATTGCTTTTCTGGACCCTGACCTCTTCCCTTCTACTTACGGCCACGGCGAGAATATGTATTAAAAAAAAAAAAAGAGCGAGAGGGAGAAAAGAAAGAGGGCCGGGCAAGAAGCGGAGGAAGGAGCTAAACGAGGGTATGGGGAGCTTTGTCGCTGATTAACCACGAGGCATACATTAATGATAATTGGATGAGAGGATATGAGAGGAGCCGTAAGCGAGAAAATGCACTCCTTCCTCTTTTTTTCCCCACACTGCGGTATTCCGGAGACTCTCGACATTCGCTGCTCTTTCTCTCTTAAGGTTTTGAGACACCCGACGGAAAATACGCCATCAACCGTGACTGGAAGATGCGACCACCTGTTTCCTGCTTCTTTTCTTTTTTGCTCAGGCTGCCCCAGATCTGTAATTAGAGCACACGTTGCTCACTGCGGCGTGGAGGTCAAATCATTTGCATTAGAAATGAGACTCGCATTCTTTCCTTTGAAAAGAAAACACCATGACTTGTTTTAGTAAAGAGAGAAAGAAGCACTCGGAGAGCGCAAACCTCCGAGTTAAACTCTCCTGCACACACATGACAAATATTCATAACAACTCTGAATCGTGCTGCTAAGCTGCAGCTGCAGACAAATCAGCGCTCCTGCAAACACAACCTCCATGCGGCGGTAATTACTCGCACTAATTGGAGTACTGTACATTTTTTTTAAATGGCAATTGCCACCCAAGTCAGCGATACGATGCTCCAGGGTGAAAGAAAAGAGAGAGACACAGAAAGAAGCGCCGCTGGCTTTATTGCTCAGCGGTATAATTCTCCCAAGCAGGTGTGTCCCAGGCCACAAAGCTCAAATGAGCACTCCAATAAAGCGGCTGTGTGGCCGCACCGACCCGGGGACATTCCAGGTAAATGTGCACACGCGTGCATAACACGCATGGCAGGAACTTCAAAGCGTCGGCGCTACAAGATGAGATTTTACCTGCCCTGCTGGCACAGCTCGAGAACCGACATGTAAATGATGCCAGCCAGGCCAATTAGCTGGGATTCAGGCGGCGGCGGACAGGCGGGAAGGATCCGAGTGGTCGGGACGCCTTTCCCCAAAAAATCCCCGCCGACTCCGGACAAAACGGAACAAAACGCATCGGCGAGAAGTGGCTGCAGGGAGATGGGTTAAAAAAAATAAGGGCATGAGAAATGATTAAAATATGTATTAGGACATTATATCTCGCATGGTGCAGGAGGGTCTCGGTGCCCCCTCGGTTCATTCATCACTCACCGCTCCCTACTTTCCTCCCCCCCCTCCCCCTGGAGCCCTTTGGTGTAAAAAAAAAAAGAAGCGAAGCCAAATGATCACGCTTCTCTGAGCACCATCTGGCAGCTCGCACACTTATAGCACCCATCACATCTCTCACTTTTCTGCCAACCTACTGCACTACAGTACAACACTTAACCCTTTGTTCCACCGCAGCCTGAAGAAAAGGGGGGGCTCGCAGCACGGGCGCCGCCCTCCCGAGGAAGCCTTCACGCCACACGGACGACCGAGCGTCATTTTCCTTTTTCTACCTTGATGTTTTGTTACAAAAGACCAGAATTTAGGTCTGATTTCCTCAAAGTGTTGCTCTAATTTTGGGGGGAGCTGCGTCTAATACAACCGCCGCCTTCGTACCTCGCCAACTGTGAGCATCCGTCGTCGTCACGGGCTGAGTGCTGCTATTCATATTCGTGACTCGAGTCCTCCTCGCTAATCCCGCCAGTGACTCACGATGAGCAGCGGCTGATTGAAGGCAACAATGAAATCATGTGCGATTCACGGCGCCAAGCGGCGTCACGTACATGCATGCGTGTTGACAGATTTCAGGCCGACTCTGACGGATGTGTCACAGTGACTCTGGGAAAGAAAAAAAAAACCCACACCACTCGTGTATGCGAGAATGTGCAACAGCAAAGTCACTAATTGGCTGAATAAATTCATTTTTGACTGATTGGTCACTTGATAGGTGTTATTTTCAAACAGCATGTCTCACCACTGGTGCAACGGCGCTTCGATGTGCGTTAAATCCGTATACACACACTCGCTTTCGTGAGTTAAAACACCCAAAGCGTCCATTGTGTTATTTAATAGGCACTTTCTGCTGCAAACTCGCAGTTAGCCCAACACATACTACTGCAGTAAAATATACATCAGCGAACCGACGCATCGGATCCTCCGTCTGCGACATCGTTTGGAAACCTCGGAGGACGGGAAAAAGTGCAGAGAGGTATCAGTGAGAATGTAATGAACTGGTAATTTTGCAGTGGATTACATGTGTGTATTAATTGGTGTAATATCAGCATGTATGGGCGGGTAATTAAAAAACACCAGTGCTGGGAAGGGTGGACTCCATCCAATAATAGCAACCTATTACAGAGTGGTAATCGCCGGGTATAGATACGGCCAGAAATGGTACCAGAATAGACTCAAAGGCTTTGGAGGATCTGCGTCATGTTGACTCGCAAGCAAGCAGAAGCCCCTCCCCCTCTCCCGGCCTTCACTCTGTCATATTTTCCGTGCTACATCCATGATATGGAAATTTCCGTGTGTAAACTTTTGGACGTTAACAGGGTGTCGAAAGATATTTGCATCACCCCCATCAAGTGACCCACAAACTGCGACAAAGAGGAAAAAAAAAAGCACAGCGAGGCGCCGGCGCCGCATTTCCCGACTTGATTTTCACTGCATATTGTATCAGGAAAAAGTGTGTTGTGAAGTTGATAATGTAATTTTTTGTGGTCGCAAAAAATAATGAAAAATAAAAAAAAACGGGATTGCAAAAAGGCTGGAATGGATTGTGTTCGCAGACAGAGATAAGATAAATAATTCTGTGGCAATACGACTTCCAAATATTGATGTAACGTCGCCTGTTTAACGGTTTCGCAATCCTGCTGAACGCCGGACGAAAGAAACGTGTTTAGCCAACATTTCCGCTGGGCTTTTGTTTATATGCAGCTTGGAAATAAACAGAACGGATCACAGTTATTTCTCCCGATTCTTTTCTTCCTCGTATGACACAAGGAAAAAACAGAAGGGGGTCGTCAATCCTTCACTCCTGAATCCCTGAAATTAGATGTGAATTACTGTCAATCTTTTCAAATGAAATGAACTACGACCAAATTCGACTTCTCCCCTGATCTGATTTTCCATCCCACTGAATTTTTCAGAGAGTGCAAACACATTGTGCCGCCGCCCCGGGCGATGAAGCATCGCAATTTGTCAGGAGAGGCAAAGAAAAAATCCGAACGGTCTAATTCTATTAAAACTGGACTTTTTATCGGCCTTACGAGCTCTAAGAAAATGCAACTCCTTGAGTTTAAATTGGAAAAAAAAAAGGAAAAGTCTTCTCGGTCCGGGCACGCTTCCCATCCACGGTGGCAAAAAGAGGCAGAGGAAGAAATATAAAAATAATGAAAGTGCTTTCTGACACAGTTTTGGCAGCCGCGCAGGAATTCGCCGGGCTGACAGGTGGGAGGTGAGTAAGCGGAATCTGGAAAAATGAGAGATGGAAATGCCGGGTGTGGATGGAGAAATGAAGGGACACCAGGCAGAGCGAGAGGGAGGCAAGAGGCAGAAAGAGAGTGACAAGTGAGAGAGCAAGAGGGATGGCGGGAAAGAAAGTTGGAGGGCAGACGGAGACGCAAAGTACCACAGGCGAGAACTCTTTTTTCTCCTTGATTCTGCAAAAAAGGGCGTCTAGAGGACTCAAACTTTCCTCCTCTGGATCATTTACGTATTAGATCGTGCAAGAAACTGGATTCCTCTGGCCCTATTTTCTTTCAAACTCGTCCATATCTTCAAACAAACCAGATTTACGACATCCTTTTGACCTGTTGACGACCTTTGACAGACGGGAGAAAATCTCCCTTCCCTTTCCGCGCCAGTTGTTCTGACTTAGGACCACTTTTGGCGAGCTTACACGGCAACCTGCTTCGAAAGGTTAGACCATCTGCTATCAGGCGAACCCTACAGATGCCACGGAGACGCTGCGTGGAAGGTAAAATCAAAACACTCGCCGCAGCGCTCTTTGAACAAAGATAACGAGCCGTAGCCCACACATCTGACAATACGACGAGAACAGTCGCGGCTTTAGCTCAAGGCTGCGGCTAAATTTAGCCAGATGGAGTAACCTGCCCGAGTACGACTCCGGCTGCACGCTGAATTAAGACGCCGGTGCGTCACTCGTTCCCCCCTAAAAATTCTATACAAGAGTTCTTTTTGCAGGAATGCTTCGAAATCAGCGACTGCATGTAAAGTGGGAGCCACGCTGTGACCGCAGCGAGGCCAACGTTGTTATTAAAATATTCAAAATGCTTCAGCAATCTTTGACAATTCTTGCTGTTCATAAATTATTATGATTAAACCAAATCAGAAGTCAAAGCAGAAGCCTGTAATAAAACCCCGGAGTGTTCTTTCCGGGCACACAAACAACTATTTACGATCTCCAGCCGGCCCGCCGAGGCTTCAAGCCTCTTATTTACCACCTTTCGCATGCAACATTTACCATGAGTGCTGTTGTGTAACCGTAGGTGACTGACCAGCACACGCTTCGCCGCTTCTATTTCAGGCACACGGATTATTGATGGTACGAAACTCTGCAGAGCAGCAGCTTAACTTTTGGAGAAGCCGTCACACAAACCTCTCCAGTGGAGACGTGGTGCGTTTTAAAGGACTGGTGTGTAGAATTCAACTGCATCTTGCAGTTATCAAGCTGGATGCATGGATGGGGGCCCCTAATAAATGGTAACAACCCAATTTAGGGGTCGAGACACCATGAAGAGGCGGAGCTAACACGAGGTGAGCAATAAGGAAGCATTTTAGTCCATCGGTTTCCAATAAAAGCTCCAAAATTACGATGAAACGATTTAAAAAATCACCCAAAGCTTTTATTTTGAAGACTCCTGTTGGGGTGTGTTGGTAAAAGTCTCTGCGCCTTCCATTGTTTCCAGGGATAAAGGCTGGCGACGTGCTCCTCCACCTCCTCAGTGGGTCATAAATCCACTTCTGAGCGCAGTCGGACTTTTAAAAGTCTGAAAAATCCTGCAGCACTTTATTGAATGTGATCATGCACCCAACATTGCAGATTAATGCCTCCTATCCTCGCCGAGCAGCTCCAGCCAATTCGCCTTTTGCAAAATTATCAGTCCTCTCACAAGCGGCAGCCCCCTCTCCCTGCGCAATCTCGGCTCGGCGTAATGGATGGGAGCCCCGGCTATTGAGTATTTTACTGGAGCCGTCTTCCCTGTAATTTCAATCAAGACTTTAGTGGGACAAATCAATAGGACAGGGTCTAAATGAGAGACTATAATGCTGACTCTGTTCCATATCTGTCACATGGCCGATGTATTACAGCCGGCTCTTGGAAGCTTTCTAATCACCCAAGCGCATATGCTCACAAACGCACACAGAAACCCCAGTCAATAATATCATACCTCCAGATTAAACATGGCAGTGAAGACATAGGCGCCGTGTTTGGAGTCGCCGTTGCATACACGCGCTTTACACACGCATTTATGCTTGAATTGTGCGCCAGGCGGCTTCAAACGGGAGTATATAAGCACAGGAAACGCATAAATATTTAAATATGCTGTTCCAATAAACATAACACACGGACCCGAGACTGCAAACAAACAGCAAACACAGGTTGCCTCAGTCCGCCGGCGCGTTCGTCTCATTTATCTCGGCGCGCTGATCTCCTTCGGCGGTTCAGCTCTCGGACTCGCTCGGCAACGGCGGCGACGGCTCCGTCGTTAGCGACAATTCCCTTGTTGTCGACGGCGTTCGCAGTTTGTCTCTCGCAAGTTTGCGGATCGACGACACCGGCGATCCCGCGTGAGTCAGACCCGAGATTTTTTTCTTTTTCTTTTTTTTTTTAAGCTGGCGGTTGAAGCCAAGTGGAATGTTGTTTGTCTGGGCCGGCGGCCAAGTCTTCCATTAGGCCTTTGGCCCAGGTGAACAGTAATTAAACAAGGCTGCGCTGAGTCGGCACTTCACGTCTCCAGCGCCTCTGCAGTCACGTTATTTTTGTTTATGTTGCTCTCCAGCAGGTTGTTTTTTTTTTTTTTTTTTCGCTTTTCGCTCTCTCATTGGAGATCAGAGCCATATGTCTGCGTCTGTATCTCTCACGGTGTGTTTGCGGAGAGGAAAAAAAAAAAAGAAGAAGAAGTTGCTTTGGAGCAGAGGTTTTCAAACTGTGAAGTAGTGTCTTCCCACAGGGGAAGGAGGGGAGGAAACTGAGGTGAGGGGGGAGGGAGGGAGAGAAGATACTGAGCCAGATGAAAGGGAGAGGTGCAAGCTGGCTGTGTAGAAACAAGGGGAAGTTACTTGATGTAGTTTTGGCCCACTCGCCAACCTGGTCAGCTGCTGCTGCTGCTCGAACACACATCCGACTGGAGAAGCTGACGGACTGAAGAAAAGACGCCGCGTCTCTCCGCTACCATGAAAAACTGGACGTTTTTCACTTGCAAATGAGGGAGAGCAGATTATTTGGAAGTAAGATTCTGTAATTAAAAGAAAAGCAGCTCCATATTTTTGCATTTCCTTTCCTGTTTTAAGCCAGAATAAAGTCACAATAACAGAATTTCAGGTTCAGGTTGCGGAAGGGAACTGCCCCGTTCAGCCTTGAACCCGTGACCTTTACATTGTGAGCTGAAGAGGACCCACTTCACAATGTGCGCTCCTCAAGAAGAGCCATTAACCATTTTTATACTATGTCTCTTTAAAAACAGCAAAAAAAAGAAGTACATTTAATGAAACAGCGTTTTATTTTGGCCGATTCGTCCGAGGGAAGCAGGAATAAATGGCCACCTTTGTGAAAAATGCTGAAGACAGTGATTGATAATGTACCAAGGGCAGCAGCAAGTACGAGTCGCGCGAGTGGGTTGAGGCATAATGGGTTGAGTGCTGTTCCCTTTTTTTGTGTTGTTGTTGTTTTCTTGTTGGATTTTTACCTCACTCTCTCTTCCTCTATGCCAGGAATCTACAATCAGTGGGAAGATAAGGGGGGGAGTGAGTGAGTGAGTGAGTGAGGGTGTACGGTGAGGATGGTGGGAGGAAGGGGGGGAGGGTGGGGGAGTAATGTATATGGAGGAATATGGGAAGGAGCGCTGAGCAGAAGGAGAGATAACAAGCGGAAAAGCACATAAGCAAACAATAAAGAGATGACAGACGGACACGGCGGAGAGGAGAGGAGGGAGGTGGAGGTGGTGGGATTGACGGGAGAAGAACACCCCCCCCCACGCCTCCTCGCCCACATCCTCACTTTTCACTTATCCTGCTCCACTCCTTTTGCTCTCAGCTACATATTGGTTAGAGAGCAGCCCCAGTGGGGGGAGAAAAGACAGACAGAGAGAGAGGGGAAGCGAGAGAGTGCGTGTGCGAGAGAAAGAGACTTAAAGAGTGGGATAGTGCTGAGGCGGCATTCGCAGAAGATTACAGTGCGGCTCGCTGATCGGGCTCGCCACCATTTTCTCGCTTCTGTTGCAGAGAAGAGGCTGTCTGTCTTTGATCACGCTCTCGACCAATGAGATCACACAGGTAGAGGGAATAACGAAGACCCCCCCCCTCACACTGCACCCCCCTCCCCGCACACACGCACTGTAACCGACTAAAAAAGATCAGATTGTGCGTGAGGAGTGAGGACAATAATCACATCTCAGTAAGGTTTGCGTGCTTGTGTGTGTGTGTGCATGTTTGTAAAGGGCTCAGAAAGCGAAAAAAAGACCAATATTCAAATGTTCTGATTCATTCCCAGCAGGCACGAAAATCGATAGCTCTTTATGAAGGGACTTAGTGAACTAATTAGGTAGCTGGATGGCCGCGCATTTCAAACGGCCTGACCGTGCACGCCATCCGAATTAAGTCGTGCGACGGCGAGAACCCGACGGTGACTCGATTCGCGGCGACGCACCCCGACGACGTGCTCGTCGGGATGCAGATTGTTATCAGGTGGGATTATCGACGCTCGGTGCGGAGAATGACGAGCCGAGCGCCGGGACATCAAAAACTGACGGTTATGAGACGGGAATCACAATTAAGGCTAATCTCGGCGTTACTTTCTGCACTCCGGGGCGAAATCGTTCCACCACAACTCGATTACGAGCCGTACCGACTCTCGACGCAGAAGCAAGGAGCCATACTCACTCCTTGGCATTATATTTAATGTTGACATTATATATATCAAGGTTATATCCCATAAAATGTGTTGAAGCACTTAGTATGTCCATGCAATCCACATTTATGACCATTTTCTGGAATAAAACGTTCGAACAAAGCCAAAAAACTCATGTAAACACACACTCAACATACAGGAAGTCTTCAAAATAAAAGCAAGTATAAATAAAGAGTATCTTCTATAAAACAGAGTCAAGATGTGAGGTTTGTTTTCATTTGTTCGGCCTAATTTGATGAGAAGCGAAATACGTTCTTAAGCTTTCGCAGCCAGGAGTGTGTGTGTGCGTGCCTGTGTGTGTGTGCTCTTATTGGCCGTGTTTACAACCGAGCAGCCTCTCGCCTTCATCTGAAGGAAGGAATTAAACCACCTCCAAATGACAATTAGTCAAATCCAGTCGCACTTCATTGATGCAAAGAGGTCTATGCTAAGAGCCTGCAAGCGACGTGTTGACTATTTCCTGTTTAATTGTGCATACATGATCCATAGGGCCCGCGCTCGCATGCAAATGGACCACAACTAAAGGCCCCGCTAATATCCTCCCCGACAATAATTACTGGCCATTTCTTGAGCTTCGGCGGAGAGAAAGAAGTGCCTGGAGTGCGAGTCCGCCACAAGGTACGAGGGCTAATTGCAGCCTCCCTTTAGTGGCGTGCTCAATGTGGGGATGTATTGCAGCAGGCGGACAGATGGAGAAGAAGCGTAAACTGTGGTTTCCGGCGAGCTGGAGTGCCGCCACGAGCCGCCGGTGAACGTCTAACTGAACTTTCTTCACCTGACGTGATGGCGGGGCCGCCAAACAAATTAACAGCGAAGGAAATGGTTGAAGCGATACTTCGTCAAGCTGCAAGACCTTTAGCTACCGCCCACAGGTGACCATAAGTAGCAGCTGACATGTTGGTTGGATCAAAACGAGAATTTTAAAGTCGGAAATGATAAAATGAGAAATCCCCGCGGCGCCGCACGCGTAACAAAGCCGCCTCCCTCACCAACGAAGCCCCCTCCGAGCTGACCCCCATCACCGCGCTGCTGCCGAGAGATCGCGCGGCGTGATTGAAGGGTTCCAGTCGCTTGGCAGGATTACTGGTTTGGAGATGATAGCGAGATTTAATAGACCCCGGAATCAAAAAGCCAACGCACCCACCGAGGGAGCCAGAGAGCCTTTGGCCCCTCCCATTGACCCGCTGCTGCCCTCCCACGGACCTCTCAACCTTCATCTCAAATTGGCAACGTCTCTGTCTCTTTGAGCCCAAACCCTCCCACCCGTTTTTTTTCTTTTTTTGGACCTTCCACTTCTCCGCATTACTGGAACCTCGCGGCGCTCGCCACCCCGCGCAACCTTTGCCCCGCCGAGATTGAATGTCCTCTTCATGCTGGAATCACCTTCTCCAACTCGATGAACTTCCACTTCTCGGAAAAACAAAAATAACACGCGTTTTTTTCTTATTTTAGGGGGGGGGGTGTTGAATTCAGATCGGACCACTCTAACACACACCGGGGTCTTCACATATTTCCTTCATTACATGAGCTCCTTCAGCTCCAGCGTGCAGCTTACTCAACGAGCCAATTCCCACCATCACTCTTTAATTCAAGCCATCAATTTGAGCTTAATCTTCCCCTTTGACCTTAATCCTTTTAACCCCGCCTCACTTCTCTTCAATCTTGCGTCCTTTCCGCTTGTTAGCCTCAGCATGCGAGTGTGTGTGTGTGTGTGTTATATCTTAACAGTGCTCACTTAAAGGACGCCTGGAACAGCCTCTCTTGACAAATATCCAACAATCAGGCGCCGAATCACCTCTGCTTTTATCGTGGACCTTGTCGGCGTTTCAGAGGTACAAGCATCGGCCATTTTCTGCATATTTGAGCACTTCGATATTTCAAACAAATGTGAGGTTTTCGTTTTCTCGTTATTAATAAAAAGAAAAGGAAAAAAAAACTGTTAGAACTAAAGAAATATAGCGAAACTTCCTTGGCATATTTTCCAGAACTCACAGTTCTTTCTACATTATTTCAGAGATCCGTTCTCGTGTTTTTTTTAGGCACCATAGATATTCGCTGGGTTTGAAAGCTTCTCTAATCAGTTTACATGTAATCAGAACAACGGTTTTCAACCATAGGACATCCAACAAGCGAGGCGAGCAGAAAAAAAAAAAAACACACGCGCAACCCGACTGCAAAGATGTGACACCAAAAAAGCTACAACTGTGTTCACTTCGGGCCAATTTTCTCCAAACGCAGTTACCCGTTCGCTCTCCTTCCAGGCTGCTTTCTGCAGAGTAACAAGCTGCAACTTCGGCCCCAACAGTCACACACAGCAAATTGGTTAAATGGTGGCAGCGGCGCCCCCCCGCCTGTACGTCCGGCGCACACCCCATCACATCATACCTTTCATGTGCGCCGACTCTGTCCTCCAGTTTCACCCCTGTTGCTTTCAGGCATCCCGGCCGTCTTTGACGACACGACTCCCTTCGCAGGGCCGACCAGGGCCGTTGTATCGGCCGACAATGGCGCGGTTTAAAGCGAGAGAGCCCGGCGCCATCAACCAGATGTCACGGCGTGATGCCAGAATACACAAGATTGTTGCTCATCATGCATTACTGATGCACTTCAAGTTGAATTAAATGTCAAAAACACACTGTTTTTCTTATGAACCGGCGGTCGGATCGTGAAAGTATCACCGGCGGGATGTTTTATTTCCCTCTCGAACACTCACACACCCGTTGTGGCATTTCAGGTATGGAAATCTGATGGCATTTAAGAGCTCTGCAGTGTCCCATGAAATGTAAGTAATTGGATTGGGGTCAATATGACAGTGTGTAAAAACTCCCTGTATTCGTGGAACCTCTCGCAAATGGATGAAAGGGATCTTATGGGGCTTTTTCCACCCAAACCTCGACCCGACTGGAGGTCGGCAACTGGACAGGAAGTGATGCGTGAGGAAGGACAAAAAGAAAAGAATAAACATTACTGACTTAGAGGGTTGAGACTCCCATGAAGGAATAATTAAAGGACGTTAAAGTTGTAAAATACGCCAGGGCAAATATTTACTTCATTTTTTCTGTATTTGGTTCAAAAGTGTTTCTTTTTCAAACCTTCACTTATATATTATGCACTTTAAAACACTTTTCTTTTAAAAAATCAGCTCCATCAGTGTCGTTGAACTCAAAAAAAGTGTTTTGCGGAGGCTCCATTAATCATTCATAGAGTCGTTTTACCTTCCTATGCTGGTTTTTTATTAGATTTGCTGCTGTTGTTATTGGTGGCGGCGATGCTTTGCCAAGATAAGAGAATTCTCACCGATCCACGGAATAATAATGATAATAATAATAAAAAAAAATACTCCATTTGATTACTAATCCATTTTAGCACTGCATAGCTGCAATTAAAGGGGGGAAGTGGGGGTGGGGGGGGCTGTGACAGCCCATTTCCAATGGCGTTAAGAAACACAGGCTGGAATTCATTTTCTTAATCAGATAAAACTTCAAAACATTAGAAGGCTGCCGTCTCCTCCGGGAGGAGGCAGAGATACGCATCCAGCAAAGGTTTCAGCATCGCCTCTTCTGGGAGGGGGAAAAATATGTGCACAGCTACATAAATAAATAAGCCCGGGAAACAAATACGTTTGCACTGCCGGGCAAAACATGCTACAGCCACAATGCGGTGTATGCTATCATCACAGCTAATTAGCAGACTCATTAAATATAAGAACATGTTGATGTTGAATTCATGGCGGATTTTTTTTTTTTTTCCTTTTTGTTTTTTTGTTTTTTTTCTTGGCGAATTTGTCGAGATTGGCAACAGTGTGATATCTTATTAATTAATCTGGTGCTCGTGATTACAAAATAGCCTGCAGTTAAATGCATCTGTCTGCAAAACGAAACCAGCACGTGGATGATGAATTCGTTAAGTTGCAAGATAAATATTTTTTTTTGGGAAGGGTGCGGTTCCACGTCCCCAGAGCAAAGGGAGGGGTCGGAGTTCACGAGCGCAGCATCGATCCAAGAAGTCGTGTCTCCGAGCGGCGACGCCGCGATCGCCCCCTCTTTTTTCCATCGTGAACCGTTTGAGCGTCTTTCATGAGCAACACACCCCCCACCCAAAAAAAAATAAAACACCCATCTCCCACTGAGGCCAGGGCAGCGCTGTAATTAGTCAAATCTTTTGCCCGGAGCGGTTGTAAACAACTGATTTCAGATCTGGCTGGTGACCTCGCGGAATTTCAATTAACGACATGAAAGGCAACGCGGGCTTTTAAAGAAACACACTTTGGTGCTAATGGAAAGTACACAAGGACATCTTTAAAGAAACACGCAACGCCATCAAGTAATCCGTGCGCCCGCTCACTGTCTCGCTGTGAGTTTCCGCGTGAAAGCCATGCATCACTTGAAGAGCGATCGCATCGCCGCCGCGACTGACCCGAATGTAAATAAAGCAACCATTCCGCGCCAGGCGTGTAATCACAACACTGGGAACTGAATCATCTAATAAAACGTGACATACGAGCCTCCTGTGCAGGAGGGGGGGGGGGATCAGCAGTGCTAATGAGAAGTGATTTACATGACACCGGCGGTCTTGTCACAAACGCGACAAGTAAAGTATCCTCCAACATGTGGAATGAAGTGCGAGGAATCCTCGCAGTATTTTGATTAATAGAGCTCCGACTGGCCCAGTTATCTCTTTTGTGGCGCTGTCACTCCGCATTTGAAATTCAAAACGGGCCGGAAGAAAAAAACGTATGAAAAATGTGATATTTTAGCCGGGCGGGCCCGCCGGTTCAGAGTCTCGGCGTAAGAGCGACGAGGCCTTGCTGATAGAGACTCCAAAGAGGAGAGACCGCGTCCTTGCCCTGTCTGGGGGAAGAAAAAAAACCACATCATAATCATATAAAAACGAGAGCCAGCAGCCAGTTAGCCGCAGCTGCTCCATGCAACAAACCGGCGCGGACAAAGAGGTCCAGAAAAACCATCAGCAGCGAGAAAAGTGAGCATTTCACCAACAATTTGCACGAAATGACTCGCTCAGCTTCACAAAGACTTCAGTCCCCATTATGAAGTGCGAGCCTCCATACAGAGCTAATTTCCACCTCCGCTGTTGCCTTTTTATATCTTTTATCGCTTTAGTCGGAGCATATAGGTGGACGTCACCTCGTAACGGTTAAAGGAGCGACAGACGTCCAAAATCTGGATTTCAAGAAGTTGTAACTGAATCTTATTCAATTGAAACAAGCATTCCCAGTTTCCATCAGTACTTTTAATACGGTTTATGATTTCCCTTTTAAAATATAGGATGTTTTCAGCCCTACAAACAAACAATGTTGGGTCCTCAGTGAGGTTTTCCCTCCCGATCCTCTGTCACACCTCGATTTTCTTTCCTCGACACTTAATTCCCACTTCTGCTAAAACAGAGACCCTCCGAGCTCTTAATCCTTTATTGGCAAACTGTCTGATTGGCAGCGCCCGGCCAGTTCTGCAGAAAAGCTCGGCGAAGGGGTTCGAATTTTCCACGTCCCCGTCAGTTTACTTCAGTAAAGCAGCACTTTTGTTTGTTTTATTTGTTCTCCATCAGAGAAGTCAAACAAAAGCGTCGTAGACCTCTGAAAAAAGCCTGAACATGTCCGCTCTGACCAGGGAAGTCATTACCGACTCAAATCGCATCATCATCCACAAACACGGATGTTTTTTTTTTTCTTCCCTTCCTGACATCAAAATAAAGTGGTGCGTCTCCGCCTGTCATTCACCGCCGGCTGCTCTGTAGCCTCCATTTCCACCGGCTGACTTGTCACTTAGTTGTTGCCGTTCCTCAGTCTCCTCACTGTATCTCCGTCCCACTGACAAAATCGCCTGTCATGCTGTTTCGCGCGGCTCCCAGCGAGCGTTCGGCGGGCCGTCGGGTCGACGCCCGACTCCGTCGAGCCGATATATTGTCGGCAATCCGACAAAATACATTCGACGTCATAACCGTTTTGTCCGGCGGTACGGCGGCGGCGGCGCTGACGGCGCACCCGTTATGCTGACAAATAACCCGCATGAAGTCTGCATAACAGTGAGTCAGAGAGCCTGTGGGTGGGAAAATGTCAGGGATAGGTCAGAACTGAATCCGAGTAGATTGTGCAGCATATTTCTCTCTTTTTGTATGTGTGTGCATATGTGTGTGTGTGTGTGTGTTGTTGACAGCTACCTGCTGAATTGAACTGTCAGCAGCTGAATGTTGCTCAGTTCAGCTTCATCATAAAAGAAGACTTTCGCTACAGGTTTACACGACCCGTCGCGGACAGATTTCCAATAACGCAGACAGAGGAGACGAGCGGTAAAAAGCCAAGGATGCAGGAACGTCGTCGCCATTTTCAAAAAAACGTGCCGACACTTCAAACTTTACTTTTTTGAGGGGGGGGGGGGGTACAGCAGTTAACTGGGTCTCTACACACTCAATGTTCATTTTATCATCGTATCCAGATGTAAGAGCGCTGTCTGTGCTGCTCTGAGGCTGAAAACGCTTAAACAATGACGTCAAGGACACAAACTGAGGCAGGAAAACTGCCTCGTGCTTTTATTTTGAAGGCTGCCGATCAGATTAGGTGTGTTTTCATTAGCGTTTGGCTACACTGTAATAGTTTGCCTAAGAAAGTCTAACTTTACCTCCCTTTGCTCGACTTTACACCATCCAATCCAACGCCTGATAGTTGGGGGAGGAAGGGGGGGGGGGGTCGTGGTGTAATTACACTCATCATGCGGTCTAATAAGAACAAGCAAGGAGGGTGATTTGATGTACTCGGCCCTCATCTCTTGTCCCCATTCACCTACTAGAGATTAATGAAGTCGAATTGAAGCACTGTGTCAAATTAGCTCGTTTTTTTCCCCCCCTCTCTCTCTCGCTCGCTCTCTCGCCCCGCTTTTTCAAAAAAAAGTTATCGCATCCGGGGCACCTTCGGTTAATATTAAAAGAGGCCGCGGACCATGCAGTTTCAATTACCTAAGAGAATCAAAACAGTGAAAAGGCCTCAAATTGATTTTTCTTTCACAGCACTCACTGTCTCAAAAATAACCCAGATGGAAACCTTTTTAAGATACAGGCGCGGAGATACTGTACCGCTGGCTTCGCTTCTCCTCTCAGCCATCTGGAATGGAGGGTGTCAATTTCAGTTTCGTCATTTTTCAATTAGCCCGGCGAAGGCGTCGTTTCGAAAAAGTGTTGTATTAAGAAGGGGGGGGGGGGGAGTCTCATTTTCGTCCCAGAATCAGGTCTCGCCGCGCTGTGACATCATGCGGCCGTGTCAGTGAAAGGGACAGCGAGTCGATTATCTGCTGCAGAGGCGACGCGAGTCTGAACCCTCCTCGCCACACACACAGAAAAATGGACCCGACTATTGAGTCACCTGAAGAAGGAAAAAAAAAAAAAAAAGAAGCCCTGATTTGCCTTCCAGTGTGTCAAATCGGTTTTGGGAGGAGGGGGGATTTGGGGGGGACGTTTCACCAGCTCAACGAGATGAGAAAGTTTCTCATCGAGCAAATCGTGTAATCCCGAGACGCCGGTCAAACGCGGAAATGACCAAAAACTGCAGTTCAGAGGTTTTTATTTCCACGCCGATGCCTTGAATTTAACACTCCTCCTCCAATATTGAATTAAAAACTAAATGACCTGAAGGTTTTCCCCCTCGTCTTTCTGAAGGAATTAACTCCTGCTCGGTCCTTGTTCGGGTGGGCTTCCTTTTATTTCCTTACAACTTCCCGCTCACGAATTAATCCACACACTCGCTGAAGCCGATCCCGAGCCAGCTCTCGCTTTATCCCATACAGTTAACCTTCAATGTGCGTGACAATGTGCGCGCATCCTGGCGCCGCACAGACGCCTCCACGCGCACATCAGACAGCGAGTCAGTGACTCGCCATAAGGTGGAACGCAGATAATAGATTTAGGCAACTGTAAGCAGATTTGGGGCGTGCGCGCCTTACTTAAAGGCAGATCATTCGGCGGCTGTAAACAGGCTTTGGAGAAATCAAACCGTTAAATGGAAAATACATTTATTAATTCAATCCGCTTAGTTCAGGTTCAGCTCCTTTCCTTCAAATTAAGTTTGCTGGATTTCACAGGATATTAGCGGGCGAGGAAGAAAAAGAGGGGCATCGGGAAGCCCGCCGTGTCATTGCAGTCGTGTCGGCGCCTCCGTGTCACACTAACCTCGACTCGGAGAGAGAAAACCCCCTCCGAAAAACAGCGGTGATGACATAGAGCAAATACAGCAAACGGTGGTGGGAAGATTGAATTTTTCCACAGCTGAGTAAGACTCACTAAACGCATCGAGATGCTTCCTCCAACACAAAAAATGATTGTAGACTTGCCTATAATTTGCGGCATGATTGTGCCGACGTTTTCTCTCAATTCGATGGTGCTTCACCGCAGAAACTGCAGCACAAAAAGTATGATTTTCTGATTTCGCAAAAGGAAATAAACATAACTAAACCTTACTTAAACTTACTTTCTTCCTCTTCAGTTTCTGAATGTATGGTGCAAGTATGGTGTAAGTGCAGCATGAAAATGTTTAGTTTTTCCTTATTCTGTTCAAAAAATCCAAAGGTTTTCGATTAGCGTCCATGGCGACCAGTGGGTGGCGCTCTCACCTCAGAAAGGACACGCCCCTTGGAACCTCTATTAGAGTCGAGTTTGTATGTTCTTCCTGATCTGACCCAGAAACATTTGAGGTCAGTCGGTGACTCAATTAAACCTTTACTTTATCCTCATCCAGGTAGCAACAAAGACTCCTGTTTGCAGTGTTACCATGGCAACAAATCAAGAATATATTCTGTGACTGGAGGTGTTTTTTTTTTTTTTTCTCTTTGTTTGAAACTTTATTTGAAAGTCTCGCAGTCCCGCCCGTCTCGGCGGAGTTACCGGTCTTTATTTTATTAATGCAGTGCCCCGTTTCGCCGACGACTTCTTACTCTCTGCCAATCACGGTCCGACTTCTTTCCACCCGAGCGGGAACAAAAGAAGCAGGGAGATGAAAGACGCTGCGGCCGGTGATTTCAGTTAACTCACACCGGGTCTGAATGATGGACAATGGTGGGAGAAGGGAGAGGATCCACAAAAGCCAAGGGCATGTGAAATTTCACTCGCCCGCTGCCGCCGCAGCCGCCGCTGCTGCTGCTGAAATTTTCAGCGCCGATCTTTGGAGCTGGCTGTCAGCGTGTGGAGGTCAAGCCTGGAGGCTGGACTTAAAACGGCCGAGAGCCTCATGAAACATGAAGGACTCCTCGCTGTGCCTTGCCATTTCTCTCCGGCCATCCCGCTTTCACCCCTGCTGCCCCCTTGTTCGCCCTAACTCTCTCGCCCGCCGACTGTCTCACGTCTCCGCTCCCGGAGTTGCGTCTTTCATACAGTCCGCCTCATAAAAAGCAGTTTTTTTTTTAAATTTTATATATTTTTTTAGTTTAAAGCTCACCTTTTCCGTGCTGATGTGACACCCTGAATTTGTAAAAACTCCGTTTCGGGAGACATTACGCAATTGATCAAATCGGCGCCGCGCATGATGGGAGTTGAAAGGCCCTAAATGATTTATGAAGCGGCGCCTGCCGAATAACCTCCTCACCTCCCTCCCTCCCCCCCAAAATATAATGCATTGCCTCGCCGTTGCTACAGCTAATCGCTAACCTAATGGAATGTGTTGCTGGCGTATTGATCAGCAGGAGAGCGATCATTCATAAACATTTCTCGAATGATCCGCTGTACAAACACATGATCAGCACGCTGCACCTGCTCGTGACTCGCGGGTCGATGTTCTCGGGGGTAGAGAAGAAGAAAAACTCCATTTGTGAAAGGTTGTAGTTGTGTTTGTTGCACTTTTTACCCCCAAAACATCCTGAACACACTCATGAAATCATGTTTTCACTGGACCGAAATATTGATAACTCAGTTTGAATCCTTCGTAGTGATTTATTCACGACGAGGAGCCATTGTGCGCGTTGTTTACCGATTCACCTGTTGGCTGCATCCTTGTTTGTGTCCTTCACACTTGTTTATTTCTCTGTTGTTGTTGTTTCTTAATCCCAAGGCCACGAGTGGCACTCGAACGCCAGCTGAGCTAATGAGGACAACGATGGGAGGTCATCGTTTTAGCGTTTCCAGTGTCCACGTGGGAAAAACACAAGTGGGCGTGTGGGCGTTCAGATTCATCCTCTCTGGGAGTCGTTATCAAGGAGTCTTCAGTGTCTGTGTGAATGAAACCCCAATACAATGGAAAAATAAATAAAAATAGTGGTTTCTTCTTTCCCTTCTCTTCTCCGTTGAGCGACAACCCCCCCTGCAAAGCTCTTCCTGGAAAGCCGAAATGCCCCGAGACTTTGTAAACGACAATATCCACTGTCACATTACAGGCGCTGATATGATTTGCATTCTTTTTGATCCGTTTGAAAAAAAAAGCAATTAAATCAAAAACGGCAACCGGAGCAGTGGAAAAAAAAGGAAAATAAAAACATTATTTCTCAAAGACTGAACCCCAAGTGCCCTTCTATTAGGAATAAAATGGTTTCATGTACGTCGCCTTAATTGGGACAGAAGCGTGCATTTGAGAATATTAATAGCTTTCATTTCCTTTCTGCATGACTCCCTAAAACATGCCAACCCGCTCCAATTAAGTTATCAAAGTCAAATGGAAAGACATGTTCGTTTAAAGGGAGAACTTTGGAAGGAAAATATGTAAATCCGTCCGGACCTGCAGAGACGCTCAGATCTCGGTGGTTTCGTTAGTGACGTGATTTAAAGCGTCGACCTCCACAGGTACAAATGGCTCCATCTGATCTTATCGGGACCAAACTGGCAGAATTCAAGCAGCACCCCAAAAAAAACATAATTTTTCCTTTTATTTTGTTGGAAAAATACACCCAGATCTGCCAGATTATTCTCTGAACAGATTTTCGAACAGATTTGTCTTTTTTGTGTTACTTTTTGTGCTTTCTCGCCCGTTAAAGGTTGCTATTTTTAACTGTTTTATCAATTCTGTGTCAAATAGAAGCATTGTTGAAATCTGTTGTTGGGTTCTGGGTCTTAAAAGTGCAGGAATGTTCCAGTTATTATCCCAGTTTTCTCAAATCTGCATCGTTTCTCCTGTGTTTGACCCCTCCCCTCCTCTGAGGTCATTTGAAACAGACGCAGCAGCGAGTGTAACGCGCAGATCTTTCCTGCAGACCTTTTCCAGCAGTCTGTGAGTCAATTAGCACAAACGGCGCGTTGGTTTATTACAGAAATTACCGGTTTGTTATCACTCACAATGACTTGCCTTCCTCTCTGCCTGCCCCCGGTCTTCGGAAACCCCTCAAGGCTTGTTCAGCGCCGTAATATTGAGATAACCGCGGGAATCAACAAGCACAACAAAACGCTGGATTGTGGAGGCAGGTGTGTGTGTGTGTGGGGGGGTCGACCTGCTAAACGCACTCTGGTGGGTCTGCGGCGCCCCTGAGAAATAGATTAAAGCCCTCCTCCATGCAGCCAAACAGTGCCAGAGGTACTAATGTCCTCCCAAAGCAGCACACCACTTCATTAGCACCAGCAGTGCTGCGCTGCTTCATTTGCATGTGTTTAGATTACGACGTACAGTTCATCCCGCCGATGAGCCGTGCAGCTCGTTCGGGGCCTCACATCACTTTTTTATCGCTGCGCAAAAAAAATGAAAAAAAAAAAACCTCGAGCAGTTTCCAGCCAAAGATTGTGACATTATGCAGCTGCCTGTCGGTCCGCTCTTTAGGTCGGTATTAAAATACAGTTGCGTGAGAGAGGGGTAAAGAAAAAAATGGCTTTACCACTGAATACAAATGATCTACTTAAAACACAGAGATGAATAAATGCATGAATAAATGGGTGAATGTAGCAATGACTTCCTGTGATTGTTGTCACGTGAACGACGTCTGTCGGGAGGTAAAGTCAGCCAACGAGCGCTTCTGCTACTGTTAAATCATCTCTAATAATCAAAGCTGAACTTATCAGGTCAAAAAACGGCAGTTCGAACAAATTAAAGCTGAATTCATTGTTAATTTTTTACATATTTTTGAGTAAAATAAGTGTTTTGTAATCTTGTTAACTCCATAATCGTGTAACTATATTTTTTTTCTTTATTTTATTTTTTATTTTTACCCAATTGTATTTATTTTTTAATTTAATTTTATTATTGTATTATTTAATTATTGATCTTCTTTTTCTTAAAAAGATTTATTATTTTTATAATTTATTGTCTATTTGTGACGCTGCCGTCGACTGTTTTTCGGATGTAATTCAGTTAAATGAGCATTTTTCAAGGCGCAGCATTGGGGTGCAGCGACTGCTACGCACCTTTCTTCTCTTGTTTATCTCGCCCGTCTTCTTCCTCTCCACGAGAACCGCGTCGAGTGATCCCTACAAAGCGCCGACGCAGGTTAAGGAAGGCTAGTCCTCCAAATAGCACGGCTAATTAAAACCCATTCAACTTGCTGTATCATCTGCATCACAGATGACAGGTGATCAGAGGAGCTCGCTTGTAATTATCATCCAGCTTTGAGTTGTTTTTTTTGGGGCGGGTTTTTTTTGCTTTTTTTCTCCCCCCGCCGGCGCGCACGGCAGCGTCTCATCTCGCTCGGCGCGTCGCCATTCTGATTCGGCTCCTAATTGGCCTTTCATGGGTTCTGACATCTCTCTCCCGAGTTCCCACCCGTTCCCGTTTGACCCCCGAGAAGTTCCGACTGTTGATCTCTCTTAAATCTGTCAGCTTCGACTCGCGGCGCCGCTTCTTCCTCAAACCTCTCCGACTGTCTCCGGGTCTCGACTTGACACTTCCGTTCGCTCAAACTTCTCGGCGTTTGCTTTCACAGATATTCGTTTTTGAGATTATTCCCCCCTCCGCCTCCTCCTCCTCCTCCTCCTGCATCTTTGTATTCCAGCCTCCACCATTTTCAGTTCCACTCAACCTCATCCGTCTGCTTCTCACTTCGCTCTCTCTTTTTTTTCCGAACGGATACTGCTGGAAGGCTTTACCAAAACAGCAATCTGTCGGGGCCATAGGTTACATTTTGCCATCTGCCGTAAGATTAAATTAGAGGAGGTTGTGTAGCTCTCATTGTTTGGGCTGCCTCTGCCCTCTACAATATTTCCTTGCGCATCAGGCCTGACATGCTGAGAGAGTGTAAAAAAAAAAAGGGAGAAAGGACAGAGAGGGAGAGATGACCTGGATGGCAACCAAAAGTTGGGATGAGCTTTTTTTTTTTCGCTCTCTGTGTCTGGTAGTGAGATTAGTTGGCATTTCATTGCACCACACCTCAACTTGTGCCCTGTTTTTGCCTCCTCAATTTGTTCTCCATTTGAGCCTTCGGTACGGGACTTACATTGGGTACTGGGGGGAGGGGGGGGTGTTATTGGGGATCCTCAGCCACCTCAGAACAGGACTTGGCCAAATAAAAGCTGGAGGGTGAATCTGTACTCTGCAGCTGAATGCCTCCCTCAATTCGAGAGAGAGAGAGAGAGAGAGAGAGAGAGAGGAGTGAATGAGGGACAGAACGATTTCAATGCCCCGCGGCTGTGGCTGAAAGCAGGCCGAGGCCCGTTGCTCACACAGACGAACTTATTCCATTCAAATCTGCCTCGGCGAGCCGCTCATGCGGAGTGACGCGGGGGGAAACTTCGCAGGCAACAAGAATCGCTAACAAGCGTCACCGAGCCGAGTAAGTCCAACTCCCAAAGTGACAACAAATCGTGAATCACTGCGACTTTGTCCGAGTGACGTCGCTCGACATCAATTTCAGAATAAAATGCGAATAACCAGCATGATGCATTTGGTTTTGTGACATTTCGGATAAAATCCCAGAAACCCTTCAAAGTCAACATTATATTCCAGCTATATTTGCTCAATTCTGTAGACATAAAGTGTTAGTTTTTTCTTGATACTTTTGTACCTCGTTATCTTCAGATGACCTATCACCCACATTGCTGATGGTAAGTGCAGGTATTGCAGGTTTTTTTGTGCTTTTGTTGCTTAATGAGGAGTTTTGGTCGTCTGATGTAAATAAGTCGAGATATAAAGAAAACAGTGACTGATTTCTAACTCGTTTGTAGCGAGATAACACAGAACATACATAGAGAACCAATAAAAAATACTGTTATCAGTACAGAGGATGATTCCCAGCCTAAAAAGTTTCCGCGTTGGCATGACACGGCCGGCGAAACCCTCGTTTCCAGGCCGACTCCCTCCTCTCATTCCAGCAGATGTGTAATGGGCTTCACCTGCTAAATGACGGGGAAACGAGTCTGTGTGAAATGGACTGGCCAAATGGAGCTTGGACCTCTCCCTGTCTGTCCAGGCTATTAGCGGGCAGATTAGCCAGACCACAGGCAACAATACAGTACCGGCCAATAGACCGACACCTCAGCCGCGTCGACTCACGGCGGTAAACACGCGCATAGGAATGGCCGACGTAGCGCACCAATGATATCTATATGCTAATGCGTGCGCAGCGGAAGTCCCAGACAGATTGCGTGTTTGTGTGCGAGGGGACGGCGAGGTTTATTAAGCAGCGGCCCAGCGGGGAAGTGTCCAACGAGCAGCATTCACGTGTGTGCTCACAATGGAGGCAGAGGTGCAGCGAAATATATGAAAGCAGCACAATTGTGTGAAATTAGGCAAAATTATAGGAAATCTCTAAGAATAGTTTTCACTGAATGGGAAGGGGGGGGGGGGGTAAATGCAAGGCTGGAACGGCAGAGGTGGACCGAGGGAGAGAAAGCTGCTGAAAGGGAGAGCGGGAATCGACACAAACACACACAAACACGCACACACAGCCCCAGCCGACCCTTCCAGTGACATCTGGACAGCAGTAATAACATGGTGCAAAATGCCATCCCAGAGAAACTGCATATTAACACCCGACTAGTGGCATGCTAATGGCAGTTATCACAGGCGCTCTGTTCAGCTGTCCCACTAACAAGCCAACAGAAAGGGGAGCAATAAAAGGCGAATGAGAGACAGAACAAATTACACTGGATGATGTATATATAAAGGAACATATATCATTGCGAGAGGCTGTTTTACATGAGGGGACGCACGCTTGCTTTTAATTCAAACAGACTTTTTTATGGCGCCATGTTGTCAATCAACGACTGGAAAACATCCTATATGGTGCGGCGACTAATAGATTAGTCATAATGTTTTTTAAACCACTAACTTGGAGCAAAAAAACAACAACACGGGCTGGATTCCTTCTTCCAACAGTTTGAAGTCGATGCGCAGCAACGACACAAACACTGGTCTCCAGCAGTCACAATAGTGCTGCCGCTCGGCGCGAGGACCGACGTGTGAAATCGCGGCGTTTCTCTCGGCGCGTTGACGTGATGCGTTGCGTCACTGAACGGACTGCGTTTATGCTGCTTCGCAAAGATCAGCAAGTGAGGGGCATAGCTACCGTTTGAGCATTCGGACACACGGGGCATAAAATACTGATCACTAAACAAACAAAGTGACGAGAGAGAAACCAAACTTGATTATTGAAATAATAAGTTGCAATAAATGTGCTTTTAACTCTCCTGTGTTTGGAGGTGGCTCCATACGTACGGTGATGTAGCGTTTTTAATACGTTACTGCGACTAATATCGCTCGGAGCGCTGCAGACAGAGGTCAATACTTGTAATCAAATTACTCCAGGTGTAGAAACACTCTGCAACACTCTCGAGAGTGGAAATTAGGAGAGCAGCTCGCGCAAAAACTGGGACTGAGAAGGAGCAACAATGAGCGTCGTGCTGCTACAGTGACACAGCGGAAAAAAAGGACAAGCAACACGAGGACATTTGCATATTTTGGACCAAAATAATCTATGAATTAAACACATCAAACTGGAGAGACAATAGTGTCATTCAACAAGAAAATGAAATAAAAAATCTCTGCAGGCTTATCTGTGCCAAACAGGGTAAGTTAACTTTGTCATTTTCCAGCCTTTGAAATCATCTTTTGAAACTCGGCTTATTTGTATTTTGGGAAATTAGCCTTTGAAAAACACTTCTTTTTTTTAAGACTTCAAACCCTGTTTGATCAGGAATAGGAAGGAGGACGACGACACGGGGGAACAAAGTCTCCACGCGAGCGAAAGATCTCCTAATGCACAACAACAACAAAAAGAAACACGATTAGATGCATTTGAGGTGCTTATATCCAAATCGAGACTCTCGGCGTACGTGCGTGTTTGTGTGCTTCCTTTCTCCTTCAAGAAACCTGACGCTCGGTGTGAATTGTGTTGTCCTCACAAAGTGCGCGTGTGGGTGTTTTACACGCACTGCTGCCTGTTTCAATCATCTGTCGGTACGATTCAGACGCCAGCGAGGGTTAAATAAATTTCACTCCAAACATGCGAATACGCACACATGCCACATGGCAGCTGAATACTGCAGTGTACAGCCTATAATAGGCCCCGTATTTGTGCATGATACGCTCATAACTCATGGCCACACCACTAAAATATATATATACAGTAATCGGTCAGGCTGGGCAATACCGCGGTGCAATTATAGTGACTAAGGCCTGCATGCATGAGTGATTTCATCAAGCTGAAATGGACCCCGAGCAACAGCTTGCAGGCGATCGGTAGATTAACGGGGAGGCCGGGATGGATTGAAATCGAGCTGGTTGCTCGTTCGCGGGGAATAAATGGGAGAATGTACGGCGAAGGTGCATCTGAAAGGTACGTCTGGCTAGGAAACGACACGTGTAAATAGGAGACGTCTCACCGAGAGGACAGCGCGAGTGTCTCAGACCAAAGCAGTATGGAAATATGCCGTTTTTTTCAGTTAGTTTCCTTTTTCATATGCATTCATATTCCCCGTCATCACGGGCTCTCCATCCCCAAAAGTCCGCGCGGAGATTACAATCAGAGGCCTTGTCATGTTCAATCCCGCAGGTGATTTGTCCCAATCGCCGTCTCTCCATTTCCTCCTCGTTTCATTCACTTATGTCAGCGTGATCAAAGGCGCTCACCTGAGCATCGGGAAGGAGAGGACAGGTGTTTACGTCGGCGCTCCCCCCCCCTCATCAGGCTCCCCCAGGCTGGCGGGTGTCATTACCAACGAACACCGGCGGAGAAACAAGGCGCCCGGCGCAATATTGGAAATGATTTCCACAGTTGTTTGGAATTCTAATAATAGCAGGTGGAGGATTTTTTAGTTGCTGGTGAGATCGGAGCGAGGCGGCGAAAAAAAAGGAACCGTCCGGAAAAGAAAGGAACGACGTGGCGGAACGCCGCCGGAGGCCAGAGAGACGGCATCCGGCGGCCGCTTGATATGTTCAGTGATCATATAGCCGACGGAGACGAAAGGTCAGCGGATACAAACAATTCGGAGGCCTAGAGGCCAAACCTTTGGCTCCATTCAAAACTGATGTCATGTGAAAGGGCATGAACTGTGATTACAGACCTCCAGTTGAAACATGTCTCTTCAGGCAACGCTGAGAGGAAAGGGGGGGGTGGGGTGGGGTGGGGTGGGGTGGGGGGCTGTCATCTCTTCTGGTCAGTAGTTCAAAAAGCTTCTGGAGCAAACAGAAAACTTTGAGTATAAAAGGAGAATTTAGTGATTCTGTTTGCCTAAAAACCCTCCGAAGCCGCACGAGGGACTCGAAATTGAAGAACGAGGAGAAGGTCAGCGAGTGCGAGCGAGAGAAAGAAAAAAAGAGAAAAGAAAGAACAAGAAAAATAGACAGAGGCTGTCTAAATAAAAAAAAAAAGAGGAAACGCTGCTGTGCAAACGGAGAAAAGTCATTGCAGAGTCGTTCCTCGGCGACCTTGTTACTGACGTAGCTCCCTATTCTCCGGGACATGCTCACGCTCCCTTAAATATGAAGCGTGACAAGCGGAACTGCACCAACTGCACTTTTTACTTTGCCACATGCTGTCTAAACATTAACAAAACTGACGTGGTCACGGTCATCGCTGCGCCTCCCCCTAACTGACCTTCTTAAAGGGGACTCACTTCGAATTACGTTTATTCTACCTCCGATCTGCGCCTGTGTCATCGGAGGAGGACACTCCAATTATGTCTACCTGTGTTTGTCGCACTCCACCCCCCCCCCCCCTTTTCCTCCATCCGGTCACGGCCACCGAAAAAATATCATAATAAACCCGACTTTTTTTCCGCGTTCAATGACAGCCCGACCTTTGTCTGTTTTGCCGAATCCTTTAAAATTAGTTCAATTATCTCGGCGCAGAAGCAATTTATTCACTTGACCTCGGCGCAATCAAAAGCAAGGTCCGCTCCCTAATCTGTTTTCGCACAAGTGGTCAAGCCGAGGAGCGGTGGTTGGGGTGCAAAAAAAATCCATGCCGAGACGCTCCGCTGCCGCGTCTCCATGGCCGGTCCTGGATGCACAATAGCCACGAGAAATGTTTTGATTGAAGGAAGAGCGGCGGATTTACTTGGCAGAGAAACCTCGCGCCCTCGCCACTCGTGTTATCCTCGCTGCACTCCTCACCCACCGCCGAGGATAGCAAGGTCTCACTTTCTGCATAGCGCTCTCAGTCCATGTATGAGAAGTAATATATAGCATGGATGTATATTTATGTACATACACAACGCGGGGAAATTCATCCGGGCCGTTTCGCAAACACGGTCCGCTTGTTTACAGCCGCTTTGGACTGTGAAGTGAACAAGAAATGTCCCTTGGAGGGAGGAGATAACACTGCGGTAATCACGAGAGCACTCCAGTACCTCCGCATTGTTCAGCCAGAACAAACAGGCTTCCTGTCGTTTCATTACGACGCCCTAAATTAGGAGAGGCGTTATCCCCCCCCCCCCTCCTTTGAGCGTTCGTCTCGCCAACGTACTGTATGTGAGCTGCTTGATATTCTGATCTCACCTCCCGAAGACCAAAAATCCCGGTTTCTGCTCTGTGGAAAAAAAAAAAGAAAAACATCCTCGGAGGAATCGGCGGAGCTTCACCGGACCGGCGTGTTGGACCAATCCGCAAAACAACCAGCCGTGTTTTGATGTTTGTGCGACTTTCCGCCTCCCGTAGCTGCCAAGCCTCATCAACATCTGTTAAAAAAAAAAACCCAGAGTGCTACGGATACTAAGTGAAGCGCGATCTGTCACTGAATAGCCTCTTTCAAGCCTCTTGTTTATTCAGAAACACATTCTGGCAGATAGTTAAGAGGAGATTTCAACATTTTCCCAGCTGCCAATTTGATTTTTTTCAGCTGGAAATTAATTGGAAGTAAAGAGCGGCGCAGTCGGAGGGAGGAATCTCTCAGGATGCTCGAGGGAAGCAACATTTTGGCCTCTTTGGTATCCACCTGTATTCCACATTCACACCCCCGACGCCGGTTCTTCGCTACGGGATGCATTATTCCGACTTGCCGCGACAACAAAGAAACCGAGAGGTGAAAAGGAAACGGTAACAACTGCACCGGCAACCTCAACGGTCGCGCTCCCCCGTCCCCCTCAGCCTGTGCGGCCGCCTTTGAAAGTCTGGTGGAAAAAAGAAGCACCCGCGCCGCGCGGAGGTCTTCTTGTCACTGACCATTAGTGATGTGCAAATCCGCCTCCCCACAGACGCTACGGTGTGCCGGCGAGAGCATCAACAAACCCAGGTGGAATGAATACACGATGCCTGACTAGCTCCCATATATTCATCTATGCTGATGATAATTCACAAAAATAACGCAAACCGAGAGCAAAAATCAGGAAAGGGAGTCAGGAATTATTACCTAATGGAACTAGAAGTCGTTGGAGGAAGGGGGTTGAAGTTTGATTGATGTGTTGCGGCCTTGACGATGGTTTACGGGTTGGTGTTTTCGACTTATGTCAAGCTCAAAACCAACAGTTTCTGTGTGTGAAAGTACCAAGAAAAATTAAGCGAACAGAAGACCGTCTGAGCCGAGAATCAAACCAGTGGTCTTCTCACGGGGGCTACAGTGAAAACCGACACTCCAGAGGGCTCCCACGCAAGATCGTCGACCCCTCGATGTCCGAGCAGCCACACACAAAAGCAGGAAGTTTCAAAATAAAAGCAGTGAAGAGTTTCCTTGCTCTGCTCTGAATTCTCGAGTCCCTCGTCCTGCATTTCTAACGCCGACGTCTTCGTTGGGACGGATAAAGATTTTGACAACACCAATAAACAGCCCTGCTTTAAAAGGTCGACGTTTCAGAACATTTTTGGAGCTATATCTTTCCTTTTCCTCTCCACATAAACAACTGAGCTAAATTAAGCATCGACAACAACAAAAAACCCTCCAATTACATGTTTTTGTGCCTGCTGCCTGTTGGGGAAACCTGTCTGTTTGAATAATTCTGAGGTTTGGATGCAAAAAAAAGCTCCTACTGTATGACAGTTCTCATTAGTGACCATATGAACTTACATTAACCACATGTGGGAAGCAATTAGGGGCTTGTCATGAGACAACAAGCCCGAGGACCAGCTGTTTGCATTGATAAGCAGAAAATCAGGTAACAATTTCCAATTATAACCACATAATGTTGCAATATGTGTTTGCACACTAATAATTAGCCCCCATTTTTCCTCATACGAGTTTGTGCATTATCTACTTCAGGCAGTCCGGCCTTCGTGTGAAGGGAAAACTGTGTAAAGATACAGTATATAGTGACACTTGTAGTTTGTCCTGCTCTGCAGCTCGCCGCAAACACAGGGAGGACATAATTGGCAGGGTTATCAGTGGGCTTTGTCTTCGCTGTTTGTGCGAGAGAGCGAGAAAGAAAGAGAGGGGGAAGAAAATGGTGTTGGCACCGTGCTTTGTGACGCACCGATGCATGTCTTGGCAGATATATTAGTTGCACCTTTGCCTAATTTATTGTTTGTTTGCCTCACTTTTGTCCGCTGAGGCTGGCGCCTAATTGGAAATAGAAACCTAATGAAAAACTGATGAGAACGGCTCCAGCCACCAGACAAAAACACGGCAGAAAACAGGCCTTTCTTCCCTCTGCTCCGCCTCCCGCGAGGACATCTCTGGAGAACAACTCCCCCCCACCTCCACCTCCCCCCACCTCCCCTCTGCCCACCTCCAACGAGTAAATAAAGAAATCGCACAAACAGACATTAAACACATCTCCGTTTAATTGGTCATCTCTCTTGATCTCTTGATCCTATTATCACAGCTGGCATTCTTGTTAATTTGCTAATCACGAGCCCTGATGAATTTCATTTTAAGCAGCAGTTTGAGATTTTGGGAAACGTGTTTATTAGTGTTGTTGCTGAGACTTAATGAGAGGGTGAGATCACACTTTCTGAGCCCCGTGCCCGAAAATCCAGCCAGGTTCACTCCTTCATTTCCTCTTTTATTTTGTAGCATCGATTACAAAGGCCGATGACGCCTTCTTATTTATAGATTATAGCTACCGTCTGGCAGGTAAAGTTGTTTCTGGACTCAAAACATTGGTGCCCTTAAAGTTTTGTCCTCAGGAATTATTGAACATCCCAGTTTTAAAGAGATATCAATGGGGGACAAATGAGGATGCTTTTGGCTTCGGTCAATAATTACCAAGCTATTTATTGGTCTAATTACCGGAGTATAATTACTTTTAGTCGCGTCTATCCTCAGCGTGGAAGTACAGTAGTTCAAACCAGGTCGTGCTCACAGATTTCTCCCCGATCATACTTCATTTTGAGGCTCTGTCATCACGTTTACTACGCCCAATAAATATCACCACAAAACTTCTTGCACAGCACTGAAGCTGCACCACAGACGTATATATACTCAAGGAAAATGAAGGTTAGTTTTGAAGCTATGCCAGCTCATCATAGCACAAAAACTCGGATGGTGACAGGACTCGTTTCCACACTCTTTGTCCACTGACTCCCGCTGGACCGAGCAGCGTATCGATTAACATGTTTGTCTCTCTTTGCTGAAAGATTCAACCGTTGTTTACTTGGTCTAACGGTACTTCAGTGCATCGCTTCTTCTACTCTTAACAGACCAAGGGCAGAAAAGATGCAATCCTCCCTCACAACGGTCAACGATTTCATTGCAACTTGAGGTTTTGTGCCTAACTGAAACCTTTTGGAGCTGCGATGGATAAAACAAGCTGCTAATAACGAATAACGAAGCGATTTCATCGTCTCCCGATGACTGACTGACCTAAAACCAGCCTTGGAGGTGGTGGAGACCAGCCAGAGTGTGCAAATGTCTTCAACCAGCCTTCACAGACTGGTTAAAGATCGCGAGCGTGCACGTGCACTCCAACAGACTTCCTGCCCTGTAACCAACTCCCAAAAAAACATGTTGCCATTTCCCCCTCAGTGCTTCGTACTCCCCCCCCCCCCTTTCCTCTTTGACACCCCGAGCAGGAGAAGAAATAAAGAGGCAGAATGTGTAACATGAGTTGACACGCCGCTCCCTGCAGCCACTCTCGGCTAGGTTTTTTCCCCTCTTTCACCAGAGTGCACTAATGAGTCGAAAACAAGCATTTGTTTGTTGACATGGCTGCGCCGCGGCTGTCTGAAGAATCTTGACCGGGGTGTTGTGAAGGAAGCACCAGTGACTCAAGGGGGCCTCGTCTCTTAACAGCGAGTCGGGCATCTTGACACCTCCCGAGCCGCGCTCGCACTACGAGCCATTATTCCCCCACTGCCACAACTGCTCCAGCAGAAGCACGGTGACACGCTCTTGACCCAATTTCAAGTTCTAATTCTGTAATGGGTTTCAGCCTAATTTAAGCAAGCTGGTACATATAATTACAAGGAAACAGATTGTTACTTAATTGGAGTTCTTTCTCGAGGCGAAGAGGCAGCCGATGTTTTCTGACTGGTGCGGGAAACAAAACGCGTCTCAGACGAACCGTCGAGGAGAAAAAGACTCGATTGAGCGTCGGCGGGGCGTTTCTCAGAGTAAGTCACGGGTAATATACGAGAGTCCACAGTATAGATCAGCTTCATCTGATTCTCGATCACTTTTAAGGGTATTTCCAGTGCTTGGGCATCGAGCAAGACTTGACTCGTCAAAACTGAGCGATAAACGATTTGAAAAAATGATTTTCAAAGACAGAAGTCTCGGTGTAAACATGTTTGAAGGTTTTATAAGTGACGCTTATCTTTCGGCTCATGGTCCCACCTCCCTCGTCCCCTTTTAAAGATTTTAAATTACATTTCAACCTTTGGTTTGTTCTTTAAAGGAGATTTTCTTGAATGAAAGTCTTCTCCCCGCACCCTTATCCCATTTCTTCAAACCTCTGATCTTCTACCACGAGATTTTGTTCGGAAAGCTTTATTCCTTGGAATAATTTTCTTTCTCTTTTTTAAGTGATCAAATCATTTTTTCTCAATTTTTTTTTAAAGGATCTCTTTATCTTCGCTGTGCTTTAGTTTAAACACCTGCAGAGGCGGATCTGGAGCTGCGTTGCAGCCAGAAAAAGGAAGTCACAGTTGTAACGGAGCTCCCAAAAGCACCAGTGTGTTTTGCATCAGTTTGTCTTAAGATAACGAACAAGAAAATGAAATTATCAAACTACAAGCACCCAGAGAACGCACACCTCTGCCAAGACACCTTTCTCTTGAACTTTTTTCACACTTCAAGGTGTTTTTCCAACTATAAAATCCCAGAAATGTTGTTTTGCATCATCATCTTCATTCATCCTGCACACTTTACCAAAACTATCCAGAACAGAAACAAAAACATGGGATAGTGGTGTAAACGAACCAAAGCAAACATGGCTGCTTCTAATGTGTGCTCAGCACACTCTTTATATCTCTGCTACTTAAATTCTAACTGATACAGTGTGTGTGTGTGTGTGTGTGTGTGTGTGTGTGTGTGTGTGTGTGTGTGTGTGTGTGTGTGTGTGTGTGTGT
>JASSRZ010000060.1:3148176-3163695 GCA_032164315.1 Malacoctenus gilli
TAGAAGCCCCCCCCCCCCCCCCTTGGCGAACGCCACACATGTACAAAAGTTTAAATCAGGGTCAAGAGTCACGTCTCGGTCTCTCATCACAGGAAGATTTGAAGGGAGACTTTTGGAGTCGGTTAATTGAAGACAATCGAAAGTAAATCAGGATGAAATAAAGCCTCAAAAAAACCAAAGTGTGGCTCGTTGAGCTGAAGCTGTCCACATTATCGCAGTACATCTGGCAAACAGCGAGGTTAGACTCGACACAAGCGAAATTATGCGAGCTGGCGCTTCAAACTTTTGTGTAGGCCACATTATACAGATGAAACGGAGAGAAATACAGATGAGAACGCGGAACCGACCAGCACAGAGGAAATCAATAGGACACCGCATTAAAACATTCCCACCGACGGAGGAGGCCGAGTGTAGGCTGCGGCTGCGGCGGCGGCGGCGGCAACATCGCGTCGACCCGTCCGAGACCCGCTCGGAATACGAACCGATCTGTTTGATATTCGAAAGTCGCCGCGCGGAAAAAAAAACTTTGGGTCAAAACATCCAGAATCAACTTTGAACTTCCGATTTTGAGCAGACGTGGAAGAAGGAAACTCCGATCAAAAACGCTGTACTCGATTGGAGAACGATTACTGTCGCTACTCCTTCTGCTTCTATGATACTAAATAGTAGTACTTCTACTCCTCCTACTGCCTCTTCTACGACTACTCTGCCTCTCCTCTTGCACCTGGTTTCCACCTCTTCGTTCTGTCATGGCCTCCGGCCCCCCGTTCAAGCTTTATTAGCACAGGTGGTTTATAAAGTGGCTGTTTTATGAGACAATTGCTTGTGAAAAATAAGAAAGTCTGGATACTACAAACCTCACATGCACTGAATCTGTCAGCAGGGATAAAAGAGGACAGAAAGGGAGACGTTTACGGGTCACTTCCTGGCAAGAGACTCTGCAGTTTACATGTAATACACGCCAAAGACGGATAACATGTAACACGACGCGATTATCCCGCAGCACGTCTCGCACCGTGTGTCCTTTGGCCGTTTACAGGCGCCGCGTTTGTTGTGAGTTATTGGGAATATTCAGGTGTAAAATGTGGAAAAGTTGAGAGGGAATAAACGGCAAGTCTGCGGGAAATCAACGGTGACCTCATGTAAAAATCGGCACTCCATCAAAACGGGAGCGTAATGATCGCCGTTCGTCACCTGTCCCATCTCCGTGTACAAAGAGCCTCGACAAGCAAAAGTCACCTTGCGGACGGGAGGAAAAAAAAAAAAAAACAAGAATGGGCGCCGCTGATTAATCGCAGAGAGAAAAAAATAAGAGTCCGCCGAGGAAGTGACGCATCAGTTTGAGAAATGGCACCGCAATGTTGTTTGTCGGTTGCGTCGGCGACTTAAGAACGGGGAGAGTTTGGGCCTCGGTGACTGAGCGGCTCTTGGTGGAGACGGATCGTTTGCTCACGACATCGAGGCGAATCGGAGCGTTTCAAAGGGACTTCATAACAAGAAACGACGTTAAAAGAGCCGTTTCTCCGGGGCGAAAATCAGGCCCTTTGCGAAGGAACCGCACTGTAGCTCCAAAGATTAATTCCACCAGAACAACAAGCCTGAAATATATCAGTTTTATACATTTTTGAGAGTTTGTCACAAAGATGTTGCTCCTGAGATAAAATAATAATGAGAAGCAAATTAATTGTGACACTTTGTTTCATGCCTGGTCTACCTCACAGTCATTCATTTGACGAACTGACTGATCTATTAATTCTTTATTTTTTTTCGACTTTAATTCATTCGTGTCCTGATGTGAGCTTCGGTATTCTCAGCCCCCCTACTCCTCCCGTATCGATTCCCGCCGGCGTCCCCCACCCCCCCGCGGTTCTCCGGTGTGGCCGACCGAGGGCCGAGGACGCCGCTCTCTAATCTGTCAAGATGTCAGCAGCTCTGGACATCAAAAGGAGCGAGAGAGAGAGAGAGAGAGAGAGAGAGAAAGAGGGAGGAGGTGAAGTTTGGGATGACACCCAACAGCACGTCCACATACGCACCTGCGCGCTGAAAGCGCACACAGAGGCTGTCAGTCAATCAGTCAACGTCCACTTGAGGGACTCGACTTCTCGCCTTTTATATCCCCCCGCAGACGTCTCGCCGCAGCTCGCCGAGCAGCCGAGTGGCGCTCCTCCACTTCGCGCTCGTACGGTACGGCTGCGACCTCGTGACCTCCTGGAGGAGGACGGCTGAAGATAAGACGCGAGCGATTGAAGCGGGCCCCACGGATCCTTCAATCCCACAACAGACGTCTGGGTTCCTCGGTGCTTATTCAGCACGTGTTGCGGAGGCGCTGTACCTTTAAAAACACACTCGCCCGTCTCTATTTGTCTACAGTGATGTTGCCAGCTGGGGGGTTTCGTCGTAACAGCTGATTCCCAAGACGGCAGCAGCCGCGCCGCTTCGGAATAAGCTCATGAACAGCTTTTAGAGACAAATATGCTTAAAAAGGTAAAAAAAAGAAAAAAAAAGAGGAAAATAGTGGCATTACAAGATTGCTTTTGGGCTGCCAGTCGAACTCTGTGTTTATAGTGCATTTGTGCGCTTGTATACACAACACATGAAAACAGCTTCTCCCGGGAATACTCCTGGTGGTATTCCACGGAGAGAGCGCTCTCGAGTCGGGACGACGGAGTTGTCGAAAACATCCCGGGCCAGGATTTTATAAGCAGTGCCGAATCTCGCGAAGAGCAAAGGCCTCATTGGACTGAATGTTGCAGTAATGACAATAAATAAAGAGGAAATAATTAAAGACCCTCAGAAAGTGTCTCATAATAGTGAAGCACTCGGAAATCGCTTGTTCGCCGGGCTCAGAAGTGTCACTTTTGCATCGAAACCGGTCCAGAACTTGTTGAGTTTACTCCGCTAGCGAACATCAACATGTTCGGCCCGGGCGGTGATTTGGAAATCTGTCGATGGAGAGAATTCGCTCGATGCGGCGCAAACGCCGAGATTCCTCCTTTGAAGGCGAGCGGCGTCCTCAGCGGCTATCGATCCGCTAAAGATTTCTCTCCCGCTCATTTGCATTTGGTTAATTGAGAAAAGGGAGCCGTCACAAGTTCTCTCCTTTCCAGTCACACCCTCGAAAACTAGACACCGTCTTCTTCGCGTCCAATCTGTAATAAT
Organism: Malacoctenus gilli; assembly: GCA_032164315.1. Classification (NCBI taxonomy): domain Eukaryota; kingdom Metazoa; phylum Chordata; class Actinopteri; order Blenniiformes; family Labrisomidae; genus Malacoctenus; species Malacoctenus gilli. The sequence goes on from JASSRZ010000060.1 coordinate 3,151,336, forward strand.
AGTCGAGCTATTAATCGAAGGCCTTTAGATTTTAGCCGTTCGGGTCCTCAAAACTGACCTTCCAACACCCACATCATCACTTTTTCAGTCGCATTTCTTTTCTCAACTTCTCTGCGTCCCTCTTTTCTTTTCCCCCCACGGCTTTCTTTTCCAGGTGAAAGCAATAAGTCTCAAATCCTCAGGTATTCTTGTGCATTATTCAAAAAAGAAAGAAAGAAACTATACATATATTAAAAGCTGTTCACTTAACTTCTGCCTGCGAATGAAGGAGCGACTCTGCCGCTGCTAATTAAGAGCCAACCTGGTGTTTCCTGAGGTAAAAAAAAAAAAAAGCCGCAGCGGAGCCACAGTTATCTCTTTGCCCTCCTGTGCAGCTCCTGCGCAAGCATAAAGTTACAGCCGCCTGGAGAGGGAAACACTTAGAAGCAACACTGGCCCCCATGCAGCGATAAATATATTACTTTTGAGAAGCAGTCAGCTTAATGGCTGTCTAAGACATTAAATATAAAGCAAATATTGGCAGTCAGGGAGTAGGTATGGCGGTGTGGTGGGTGTGGTTTGGGGGAAGTTGGTTTCCCATGAAGCCCCAGGAACGGGGGAGGGAGGGGGGAGGGACGCCGGCGGGCGAGCGTGTGTGTGTGTCCGCTTTGTTGGAGGTTCATCTATAATGTACAAAGACGATTAGGTTTGAGCAGCGGTTGCGGTCCCAGATAGACAGTCGAGTGGTGAAGTGCAGATAAGAATGAATGCAAATATACAGCAAGAGTGACAGATTAACCTTGGACAAGGTTGGGCGTTAATGCGGCGAGCAGGCGGCGCGCCGCGCTGCCTGCTGAGGTAACAACGCGCGCACGCGACCACACGCGGCCACGCGCGCGCACTCCCGCACACCTACACGGTTTCCAAACAACAAAACAACCCAACAACGGTGTGGGTTTCGCGCGCGCGTGTCCTCGCGCACAAGCGAACACGCAGCTGTGCATATTAGCGCAAATGATAATTGATTATTCATCAATCACAATGTTCGGCGCTGACGTGCTGGGCTGCTGTTTGAATGGACCATTAAAAGCTGCATCAAGCAAAAAACACCAACAGCTGAGCGGAGAAGACAATCAATTCTTCAGCCGCGCTGCATATGGCGCGTTGCATTCATTAATGTCTGAAGTTAACAGGGTTTTTTTTCTCTTTTCTTACATATTGCTTTCCTCCCTCGAGTGATTTGTGGCTGCAAACGAAGGCGCGAGTGAGAGAGCTCCGGTTTTTATTAATAAGCGCACGTTGCTCGGGAACAAAACTCTGGATTTTGAAGCGATTCGGGAAAAGAAAAGTGAGAAGATGGTAACGTGGACTCTTTCACGTAAGCGCAGGAATGCGAGGGAGACTAAAAATAATCATTTAATGATATACGCGAATATAATGAAGCATGAACTTCGTAGGAAATGTGCTATAATCCGGCGTATTTACGTGCCACCAACACCTTGCTGTAATCCATAAAAGCCCGCACGAGAAGCGGCCCGCTGGATCATCTTACCAACATTGATCATGCGTTACACGGCCATAATTCACATCTGAGGCTCGCATGCTTAACGAGGAACATGGAGCTCGGCCCTACCCGGCATAATAAGTCAAGTTCTCGCAGCCCGAGCCGTGTCTCTCTCCAACACTGCTATTACATACTGATTACTTTCTTGGAAGATGACAGCAAAGAGCTGACTAACCCCACACTGCGGATGAACGATAACAGCCCTTACTCGCTCCCCCCCCACCCCCCCCGTTCCTTGACGTCACACGCTGGGAGACAGTATCTAGGCGCAGGTAAAAATAGAGCGGCAGAGGTAGGAGACATCAGGTTGTGATGTGCTGAGCAGATGGAGAGAGGAAACGGTGAATACCAATAAAGTAGATGGATTTGGCCTGGGTGGCTCCCACTGTACCGTATTTGTCATGTTGCTCCGTGCCGAGTTCCTTCAAGGCCCCGGGATATAAAAACCGGGGCGGGTATGTAGAAATAAGGAAGGGGAAGCGGCGGAGCTGGCGGCTCTCGGTGAGTGACTTAATCTCGCGCTGAGTGCCGGGGTGTTATTTTTTATCATCGCCAGAGAAAACATGTTATCAGTGATTGATTGCAACAATAGGACGTGCGCCAACACACTGTTTCAGGGTGTCACGGAGCGCCGCACCGTCACTAAATTCAGTATCTGTTCAGCTGCAGTGACTGCCGGAAAGATAAAGTGACGGCGGCGGGATCGGCGCGCCTCCGAAACGCGCAAAACGCTCGTTGGTCCTTGCAGGTGCGCCGCGGAGTTCCACCTGATCTGTGCTGAATGAAAACGCATTAAAAATGGATGTGGCTCGCTTTAAAAAAAAAAACAAATGGACGGATGCTCTTCGACTCAGGTATTGGCATCTGTCTGGCCAAGTTTGTGTCGAGCAAGAAGGATTTCGCTCCACTGGTTGTTTTTTTTTCTGGCCGGAGCGCAATACGCTTAAATTTTTCTCATCCATCTTCTGTATTTGACTCATCCAAGTACGGATCACAGGAGCCCAGCGAAGGGTTGGCTCGGATAGACACGCAAGGACAATTTGGGATTAGTAATTAACCTCATTTGAACCTTTTTGGATTGGAGAAGCGAGAACGCAAACTGGAGAATCGGCATTCTTGCTCATGCAAACGCCACGAAGAAGACTGAGTTATTTTTGCTGGACAAAACACCATCTCAGTGTTTTCACTCCCTGCGTCATCGCATTTGTCGAGAAAAGATGACCAAAATTGACTTCTTTTTGCTTGAAACAAACAATTTCTTGCATGCGGGAAACGATCGGCTGTAACATGTGATCAGTCGGTCCATTCACTCGCTTGAAGTCGGGTTTACCCATGAAATAAATGCTGATCTCCGAGGTGAAGGTCCTCAGTGTCATCCATTAAACCACCTGCATCCACGCTCTCTTGGAACATCTCTTCACTTCCTGAATAGCGCTATTTAGAGCATACAGTGCAACACGTAACACTTTCCTTCATGTTGCATTTTGCTTTTGTGCCGCCTGAGCCAACAGGCCCCCTCTTTTTTCTTCTATTAAGTAGATCTCTGCTGAGCATCTCCAGAGAGGAAAATATGAGCTGCATCATCTCAAAGAAAGTCCAATGGTGCCTGATTAGGAATGCGTTAACATTCAATGCCGCAAAGCAGGTCGTCAGAATCTGGAGCTTTGCATTTTATTCACCCAAACTTGAGGCAGCGCTACGCACACATAGCTCAGCATTGCCGAGTCAGGCGCACAACTCCCTCCGCACGCTGGTGCACTCTGGGCGCTGACAAGTTGCAGTCCAAATTTGAACCTCGCTCGCTTCGAATCAAATGCTCTTTGACGATCATTCGACAAGTTTAATGAGGAATTCAAAGAATGAAAGTAGTCAATTATCAGTCAGTAAAGGCCCAGCCGTTTTCCACGCGGATATCTCCAGAGATAAAACACCGCATTCCAGGAGGAAACACCGATCCACCTTTTCCTCACCAACTTTTACATAACATTAAACAGTTTAACAGGAGGTTTCCAGATGATGTCGTTCCTCACTTTTATCACCGGAAATGCCTCAAAAAAACACCATCTCAATTTGTTCCCTGAGAGTAAAGGAAGGCGGTTCATCTGGCGGGCCCACCGCGTAGACCCTTACAACCAATTAGAGGACGTCTATCTGTGAGGATTCCTCAGATCATTCCAGTCCAATTTGTGTCGAGGAGATGCCGCCCTAATGGGCGGTAATGAAGGAAAACACAGTTTTCCACCGATCCACCGTCCACTCGTATCGGGTTTCCTTCGCGCTGATAAGCAGCTCACTGGCTAATAACAAACCTCGGCAACGTGAGACGAACAATACAACTAAAACCTGGAGAAGAACGTGATCACTAATCAACATCTAAAGTTTTCAAGGAAACTAATCCTCGTCTTTTTTATGTTTAAGCACAGTTCAAGCAATCTTAAGGAAGCATAAACAGCAAATGTTTGAGTTTCCAGTGTGATGAAATGGAGTTTAATAAAGCATCCATCCATATCCCCCCCTGTGGGGGTCACAGGGGGGCAGCAGCCAATCCCTGTTGACATTTGGCGAGGAGCAGCCTGACGTTGCCAGTCCACCGAGGCCAACGGGAGCCAATGAGCCCCCCTCCTCTCCAGTGCGTCTGTTTACTTTTTGACAGAGCAGGTTTGGCCCAAGTTCATAAAAGAGGGATCAGTGGTAATCAGAGCGATCGCGTCCACTCGCAGCTGCGTGCTGAGGAGGAGTTTTGTTTACACTCCACATATTTTCATTGCTTGACCTTTTTCAGGCCTGTGAGCCCGCGTGTCCGGGGCCCGATTTATCGCAAACTCACTTCCTGCTTCCTCTGTCGACGCTGCAGCGAGTCACTTATCAGAATAAACCAAGTCAACAGGAAACGGGAGCATCAAAACGGTCTCAGCAGATAAAACGGCGAACAATCCCGCGCGAGCTGCACAGTGTAGAAAATTTAACTCATATTAGATAAAGAAAGACGGACTGTGCTCCTTTTTTTTTACTGGCATTGTCTTGTTTTGATGGAGCAGGTTCCCAGATGCATTGTCCACAAAAGAGGTAACCCAGTTACATAATGCAATTATAGCCGCGGGATAATTGGTGAGCCAGTTCCTGGCACAAGCTGAGCTCTGGTCAAATTTCCAGGAACAAACGGAGGAGCGCAGAGTTAATACGGAGGCAGAATCAGCACCAGGGACAGCTCCCAGGTGAACGCGACTGCGCCGCGGAGCTTCAGCACCAAGGACAGCTCCCGAACAGACTTCATTGTTGAGTCGTTTCAGCACCACGGGCAGCTACTGAATCGACGACAGACTTCGGAGTCGTTTCAGCACCACGGACAGCTCCTACATCGTCTTTACAGTGTTTTTTTTAAGCTCCGGGAGCACAAAAAAGGTAGAACTATGGTACCTTGATACTGGTGCAAAACAAACGAGAGCTGTGGTCCACTGGAAAGTGGTGTGCTTTGTCTCCTCTTCTGTATGACTGCGGTGCAATGCATTTGCCTCGGAAAAAAGCACTTTGATTCTAGCGCACTTCGGTCTCGTCACTCTGACTGGTCTCAAACTTTTGAGGAGCCGACAAGTAAGTTGGCACGGTTAATTTTAGATTCTCTCATGAAGTTGTTTTTATTACCTGGACAGTTTGATTTAGGGAGATTTGTTTATGCCAGAGCAAGGGAGGATCTTTTTTAATAACGGGATACATCAGCACTTGGCAGAGATGCTTCACTTTAAACTCCAAGCTTGCGAAAGTGTGTGTGTGCATGTGCATGTGCGTGTGTGTGTGTGTGTGTGTGTGTGTGTGTGTGTGTGTGTGTGTGTGTGTGTGTGAGTGTGTGCGTGAGGACATTATATGTGTGTTTAGGCAAACTGTGTAGGTGTGTGTAATTATATGACTCAGAGAAGAAGAGAAGTGCTGGAGATACCGCCGCCGACAATATTATTCTCTCTCCAATGCGCCTGGTCCCTCTCGGCTGCTCGGGCAAGCGAAGGAGAGAGAGAGAGAGAGAGAGAGAGAGAGAGAGAGCAAGAGGGAGAGAGAGAGAGAGCAAGAGAGAGAGAGAGAGAGAGAGCGAGAGAGAGAGAAAGGTTACACCAGCAAGGGTGGGTATTGAAATTCAAGACCACTTCACCTCGCCCAGGAGTGGCTGTCTGAAGATTAATGAGCTATTTGGGGAGAGTTCAGCTATTTCACATGCACAGGGTCCACATTAGTGAAATAATTAATTTTACAACACTGGGGTGTTGTCACCCCTCAGTAGCGTGCCATGTGCCGATGATAAGCAATCCCTAATTAAACAACACACACGGGGAGGAGAGAGGGAGGGGGGAGAGAAGGAAAAAAAATGACATTCAGAGACTTGGAAGAAAAAGCCGGAGCAGGAGTCAAGCGGCGGCCTGATCCTCGCTTCCCTCGCAGGACACCTTTGCATGAGTTTTACATACTTCAGAATCCAGTAATTAGATGGATATTGATTTTGGTGTCCACATACCGGCAATGAGAAATTCCAAGTGTGCTGGGAAGCCAAGCCAAGCAGTTGTGATAAGTGGAGCGGTTGACCGGCCCACACACACACACACACACACACACACACACACACACACGAACACACACAAATACCTCCCATGACCTCCAGCGCCACACTGATTAAAGTAAAACAGGAATTAACATTGGCTGTGTTCAGGGCAGCGAGTGGAGTGTTTGCAGTCTCAATCTATAGTGAGAACGACTGTTTGCAGTACAGGAGGAACAAAGGCTCCGTCGATGCATTGAGTGGGACACTCCAGGGGGGGGTCCGAGGCTTTGCCTGCGCGGAGAACCGCAATAAGACCTTTTCTTCCGTCTAAATAACAAAAGTGAAACTGCTCAGTGCTTTTATTGTGAAACCTTGCCAGATGAAAGGGGGGGGGGTCGAAATCAACTTTGCGCGTCTCAATGAGTACGCGTGTCCTGCGATGACTGGAAGCTTTTCTCGCGGACAAAACTCGCAATAATCTCACTTCTGAAAAGAAAACCTTCAACAGCTTGAGTGCAAGAAGTGCAAACAACTTCGTTTTTTTTTTTGGAGCTGAACTTCAACCACCCAAAAAACTTCTAATGCACGAGCAAACGCCTCCCTCAAGACCTTCCTCCTCAGGTGGCCCCGACAGCCCCGCTCACCTTTATGAGGAGTGAGTGGGTTTTATGCTAATCTCCTCCCATATGTACCGACTCTGCAGCCCGACTGTTGTTGCGTTAATGAATGCCGGCTGTAATTATTCGGTTGGAGAGGTTAGTCGTTTCGCCGCTCAGATGCCGGCTCGTGACATTATTTAAGAGCGGAAACACTGGAATACTTCAGAGTGCGAGCGTATAGCCCAGGATTTACATAAGCACGTCTTTAGTGGCTGTTTAGCGGGGTTTATAAATTGTAAACAGCGATGTGGTGCCAAACGGTCAGCGCGGAGTCGCCAATCCAATAAAAAAAAGAGAGAGAGACGGAGTTACTTTATAACCTTAAAATGCCATGTGCAGCACTGTGCAAATAGAAAACTGGATTATTTATATTCTGCAGGATTTCCACCTAATGGAGGAGGTGCAGTGGCTGCCCTGCAAGAGGGAATTATGTGGTAAAGAAGAATTAATTTGTGTGGAGGGAGAAAGAAATGCCGTGCTGATTGTATGATTTATGTTCCCAGACATGAGATGTAAAATGGAGGGAATATAGACAGAAAGAGGGACTCCGCTCGCTTCACAAAACATCTCTTAATCAAACCCGGGCTGACATGGAAACCGGAGCGTCGGAGGAGGTGGGAAGCGAGCGGCTTCTGGTTGGGTATGCGGCCGGTAGCTCCGGCTCGGGTCACGGTCGCCTCGCAGGGTTTTGTGATGTATGAATGCAGCGCCGCTTTTATTATTCCATTTCTTTGGGATTGAGCTTATCAAGGCGCAACCAGCAGAGTAAAAACACAACCAAAAAAGACCTTTTTTTTTCCCTTTCGTCCCCCCAAAAAACATTCTATATCGATCAAGTTTAGTGTATTTTTATCTATTTTTTATGGAGAGAAAGCTTAAAGAAACACAAGAACTTTGGCAGAAGAATAATAAAACTCAGTTGCGGCTAAATTATGTCCTGAGATAGGAAGGCACCGGCGCTCCGCAGCCCACCTCCATGTTCTGGTGCACTTGGCACATGGCAGCGATTTAACAGCTTGTTTTTCTCCTCCAGTTCTGCATATTTAATAATGATGATAAAGCACCATACTGTTTGCTTTAAGCCACTTGCTGGAAAGACGCTTCCACTGTAGGCTTGTGCAGAGGGTGTTAAAAAAACTCACACCAACTGGTACTAACTACTACGCCTCATACATGCAGTATTTTTTTTTTCCCCGAATCGAGTCTGAAGGAGGCTTTCTCTTCCCTCCCCGGCACATACGCGTGTTTACGGCCTCCCTAAGGGAGTCATAAAAAGCAAATCTATATATAGTATTTGTCATAAAAAACAGGCCACAGACTGTCATAATATCATGACAGTTCAATCAGCTGTCAGAAAGAGCGTAAGTGACGGCCAACCGGTGGCCAAACGGCCGCTGATTGAAGAGGTCCACCTCCGACGAGCGCAGTCGATGGGAAAGCTCGATGGCAACCGACGCGACATCCGCAACGTACCGACGACAGCCGAGCATGCAAATGCACCGTCATCCATCAGGTGTGTAAACAGCCTGAAGCTGATCAGGCGCGAGTCAGATTCCTAATTAGTGGAGCAACGCAGTTCGTCAGAAAGTACGTTGACCTGCTCGGATCACGGGTGGATGTTTTTCATCATTAAAGAAAAAAAACAACAATTAACCAAATGTGTGTCAGAATTCAAGTAAAAACAAACTATTTAATGCATTTTCAGCTCTGAGTCTTCTGGAGATTTATTATGATTTTATCTCAAATTTCTTGGATGACCACCAGCTTTTTGGCAGCAGTTTTTCCGTTTACAGTTTGAATTTGACAAAAAAGTTCAATAGACACTATGAGAAAAAGGGAAATTGTCTGTTCGAGAACTGCAGCATCAACACTGTTGATACACAGACTGAGGAAACCGCGGCAGCATTTTCAAACTTCACCAACTTTTAGCAACATCTCTCCCCGAAAAAAGAAGCCGTTCGACTCCATATTCCTGCACTCGTTAGCTTTGAAACTGGTTGCGCTCAGGTTTTATTTCTTGTCACAGTTGCGAGAGTGGGGGGGGGGGTAGAAAAAAAAGATGACATCAGCTTTGAGAGGCATCAAACGCGATGCATAATTTTGCATTTAAAGATATTTTGTGGCATTTCATGTGCAGAGCAGACTAAACACAAGGTGTAAAATCCTTTGTCTCCTCTGTTTCATCTTTGTCAAGGCGTTTGCGCGGCATTTGTCGACGCACGTATGCGTATTTAAAATGCAAAACGTGGCCTCCGTGCAGATGTGTTTTGGAGTGTGAAAAAGAAGTGTAACGGCGGCGCGCATATGCAAAAAATTCGGATTGATTCTGCAGAATAATAATGTGCACGCATCAATTCTTCCTTTTATCAGCCGCCCCCGAGAGCTAAACAAGCCCCCCCCCCCCCCCGACAGCCAAAGCCGACATCCCTCCAAGTTTGTCGCTTCCCCTCACCGGCTCGCCTGATAGGTAACACAGTCAAAGCGGGCAGAAGTAATGGGAGACAACACAGGCGGGAGGCCGTGCCAACAGCTCGCGGGTCCTGCATGTAGCGAGCCGTGCCCATGCGACAGATGGATGTAGTCTCTGGACTGATTAATGTGCTCACTGGCCTGTGCTTCAGTGGCCGCAGCGATGAAGGAGTTCGCAAAAAAATAAAACGGAAAGGGGGGGAAAAAACGAGCTATTTGTTCGGCCTCCAAAACAGGTGTTACACTTGTTTGGTTCCCCCCCCTTTTTTTCCCCCACCCCCGCGATCCCTCATTCCACCGCAGCCCGTATAGGTGGAGGATCTCACCAAGCATATCTGACACGAAGGTCAGCCAGACATTACTCCCGCGACGGAATACATGAATGAATCGAAGGCGAAGTCGAACCTGGCGCGCGCGCGCAACGTGAATTCATCACGAGGCATAATGGGAGAAACCGAGGAGTCAAGGTCAAACTCGTTGGCGAGACCTCGCGGCCCAACGCGCCGCTAACGACGGACGACGCCGCGGAGATGGATCGGATAACAAGCCGCGCGCGCGTCTTCGGCAAACAACGAGCGTGTCCTCCACACGGCGGCGGCGGTGGCTCGAGTGGCGTCCACTTAAGTGATTTTTTTTCTTCCCCTCGCCGCCTTGTTTACACGCCGCTGTTTGCTCAGCGGAAGGGGGGCCCGGGGAGCCCCTCTATTAGGACACCATATATAAAACAAGAGGGGGGGAGGGCAAAAAATCAATATGCATCCCCGTCTTCCAGCAGCGAGCTGACCGGCCGACCGGCCGGCCAACCAGGACGCCGGGCCTAATAGTCGTCAAAGCCAAGTGACAGTGAGGCTTATCTGCGGTGAGCCATATTTCCTCTGCCTCCCCAAAGATCTGCCTGGACAGTGTGTGTTATCCCTCCATCCCGATAAAGCTCATCTCCCACACACAGATCCTACACTGTATGTCACATCCAGCCTATAAGCTCCAAGTCCCCCCACAGACACCCAACCCCCCCACACACACCGTGACAGCCGTGTTCTCCGCCGGGGGGGGGAAACAACTGTAGTTTTTGTCCCACAGCCCACCTAATACTCCGCTGACACACATTCCCTCCCCGTGCAGCTCGCCCGCTTTCACCCGTTCATACGTTGTTCGTGCCGTCTTTTAAGGGCCACCCCCCCTTCGAGATTAGTGGTGGGTAAAGATGAAAAATAGCAGTTTCAGCGCGGTGACATCTAATCTGTTTGGCGAGCGCTAATTTCCCCCGACGATGGGAGTGCTGGTGGGCCACCCCACAACGTGAGACGCCGGGGGAAGAGCAGCGCCCGCCGCGCCATGGACTGGGTGGGCTTCTCGGCTCATCTTTGATTTCATTTCCTCATCCTAGAGAGCGTGTTCTCGTTACGCTGTTACCCATGTACGAAAATGAACCTCGATTTGGGTCTTTAATTTTTGGATTTTTTGTGGCCTCTAATAAATGGCTGGGGAAAAAAATACCCATTAGGAGGGATTTTAGTCTTCTTTTTTTTTTTTACATGATTCAGACGAAAAAAAAATCCTGATCATCAAATTAGGAGGTTCAAACGTTCATCGTGAGGATTTAGGGCTTCGTTTGGTGGACTAGAATCTCTGCAGTTAAACACAGTTTTTCTGAGGGTTTGCTGCCTTGCTCGAGGGGCCTACGACAGTGGAGGGGCAGGTTGGGCTTTCTCCGAATAGAGGTCCAACTACCTCTCTGTTACTGGCACCCATTAACCTACACCGACTCATAAGAAGCTGGTTTCTGTGCTTCACTCGTTACTTTGAACTTTATCGCTTTTCCGAGGAGCCGACGAACCTCCTCGCCGCACTTCACGTTTACTGCCCATCGGCGCTCCACCGGGTCGAGGAATAAAGATGTTGTGCTCGATCAGCATCTACTGTCATCGCCGTGAAGCGAGCGTTTACCTCCAGCAGACCCCCCCTCCCCTCCCTTCTCCAAAGCCACGGCCAAACTGCCGCTGCTCCTGCAATTAGTTTGGGATATTTGGTGTCCTGCAGTCATTCTGAAATGCTGCACGGATGAAATCACTTCTATTAGAAAGTAAAACAAAGAGGTTTTAATGAAAATAAAAAAAACGTAGCGACGTGAGTTTCAACGACTTGGTGAAGAGTCGAGTATTTCAGCGAATTTAGAGACAGAAAAGTACAAAAAACCTCAACATTTAAAGTTATTTCAGTGAAAGACGGAGAGACACGTGGCTGCGTTAATCTGAATTTTAACGTTTGCTGTGGTCACTTTTCATCATAGCAGCAACCGATGTGATTTTTTCAGTCAAGTCCCTGAACACATTTTTGTCCCTTCGAACCAGAGTTTGTTTTTTTCAGTCACTTTAAGCCTGTCGCACTGACAAAAGACACATCTGCACATTAACCTACTCTTTATTATTAGGAAACACTCACTTGAATGTGATTACCAAATAAAAGCCTCCTGTGAAACTCGCGAGCAGGCTGAGGAATGTTCCTCTTCACGAAAATGAGGACCATTACTTTTTGGGGCTCCTCCTATCGAGCAGCATATTAGCACGGCAATAAAGAGACTATAGCTGTGAGGTTAGTATTTGTCGACACAAAATAGAGGCGATATTTCACCCTGACAGCTGTAATGTGCCCACGTTATTGGCATAACGTGCAAGTAAGATGAGTAACGCCGGAGTTCCTTATTGGCCCTCGACCGCCTCATGCAAAGAGGCTGTCAGTTAGCTTTAAATTAAATCAGCACGCTTGACACTTTGACACAGCAGTTCAGTCCCCTGTTTCCATGCACACACCCCCCCCCAACGCCCCCCCCCTCTCCGAGAGTCATCTTTCAATTTTCGCCAAATCAGAATTACGTTGTCAACTCGCCGCCGTGTCTAAAGATCCATCGCCGTCTCCTCAAGAGCCCACTGGACCTCTGTGGGGAGACGCACTGAGGGGAGGGATTGATCTCAGGCAGGGAGAGGTGTGTGGAAGGGGGGGAGCGATGGGGGGTGGGAGTGAATCAGACGTTCATTTTCCACCGCGCCGACACGTGTTCTGCGCTGGGCCCGCTGCGATTTCATCGACGACCCGCAGACTTCACCACCGGGTGCCTGAGATATCTGCTTGATAAATATACTCGGGGGGGTGGAGTGGGGGAGGTG
>JASSRZ010000060.1:3175524-3188614 GCA_032164315.1 Malacoctenus gilli
ATCGTTTTCCTCCAACAAACAAAGCTGTAAATTCTATTGTCTGTTCAGATTTTGTTGGAAATGTCACAAAACTGACTGAATCGAGGATTTCTCTACGAAATGGGACAGACACCGGGTGACCTTTGCCCTCGGAACTCTGTCCTCGAGGGGAGGACAATCGAGTTTCAGAGGACCTTGAAGTCGGCCTCCCCAAAATCTAATTAGCTCCTTCCTGATGGAGAGCGAACATGTGTGCCACATTTGGAGGAACTCCTGCGAGGCATTCGAGAGACATTGAGTTCGTAAAAAAGCGGCCATACGAACAGATGACTCAGAAATGGCAGTAGGTAGGGAGGGAAAATAGATAACCATATGTCGTCAGAGGGGTTTCGGAACAAAAGAAGACAAACATCAGGAAACTAAAGCTTTTCATGATCAAAAATTGGAATTATTTTCAGGAGAAATTGCAAAATATCATCAATTAATCAGGAGGCATCATTTGGTTTAATCGCTCGAGAACCTGAACAGAGAAAGACAGTTTCTTCGTCTCGATGCTTTTCAAACCTTAACCGAGGAAAGTTTCAGAGTCCGACTTCGGCCTCGCACGGCAACTCGCTTCTTCTTGAAATAGCAAACCGAGAGCCCTTTAGCTTCCCGGGGGGGCGAGCGGCGCCATGATGCCATATGGAGGTGGGCGGACCGTGTCTGGTGGGAGAGCACGGCGGAAGCGCTGCAACAATCCAGGTACCGAGGAGGTCGCCATTAAGTGTCCGCGCCTCCTCCCGAGGGAGGGGGACGGGGCATGATGGGAGTCGCGCTACAACGCCACTCGCGCAGCTGTCTCAGTTGTGTGGCTTAAATGACAGGTGGGGGACACGGAGGACAGATCTGAGAGAACTGTTTTCATGGCGACAACATCTGTTGGCAATAAAATCTGGACAGAGATTCAAGCTGCACGTTACGAGAGAGAGACGGGACTCGTTTCTAATGGCGCTCACAGAAAGCTTCAGGTCAGACCGGAGTCTTATTGTGAAATATTCAATATTTCTACTCAGTTAACGTCTATTTTTGTCTCGACACGAACATCACTAACAAATTGGATCAATGCATCTGCTTGAGGCGGCGCGGTACAGTAAAGACGGAGCAGATGTTACGCGACGTCAAAACCGCCATGTTGACCATTTGTTAAACTTGCTCCGACGTGCTGAACTCTGAGGGGTTGGTCAGAATTCAGGGACCGTTCTCACTGCAGCGAGTGCAAAAAAAGTGGATGCTGGAGTCGTCTTACATCGTCAAGAGTCGGCTTGATGACTCTTTTAAGAAGTAATTATAAATACAAGCACTCTTTAACCTCTTGCAAACTGGACTTCCTTAATGATTCACAAACTCACACAGAAATCAGATTTCTTGTCAGATCACCACCAAAATTGAATCTCTTGTTCCTCGTCCCGCTTCCTCAAACATCCTCCAAACTTAAACTAAACTTTCTGAGCTAATCTGCTCACAGAGAGACAAAGATCCCGAGTTAATTAGTGCGACAATGAATCAAAATAAGACACCAACCGAGAGCTCGACGCAGTCGGTCCGGGGTTTCTGTACAAACTGCTTCGTCACATTTTCCAGAGCGCTGCGTGGCGGGAAACAAAAAAATAACATGACTAATGAAAGAGCGGCGTGTCCCGAGCTGCGCGCTGCACTCGAGGCCCGGCTGTCACATCACATGCAGCATCGCATTAATACAGTAACACAGCGTGTCTGCACAACATTGTTTATGATGACTGTCTTGTTAGAGCCCCGCGTCGGCCAAAACTTGCTGTGGGCGCGCTGCCGTTTGATGACTGGGAATCTCGGGGCTTCCTCACCCCTTCGTCCCCCCCCACCCCCCCAACGTCTGCGCTGTTAGTTTATTAACGGCTTTTCAAGAGATCAAGATGTCAAAAGCTTAAAGTTACAGCGAGTGAAATAGGCTTGAATGTGGAGGCAGAAAAGAAGAAGAATAAAAAGTTTGAGACTCGAATCTCTTTTTTCCAAGAACCAATTTCGCTCCCTTCCCAAAGTTTGGGGACATTCTGCTGAAATACTGCGAGGCGGAGGAAGGGGAAATATTGAACGGCGAGGCGCCGAATCTCAATGCGAGAGAGAGAGAGGGAGAGAAACTTTATCACACCGGCGGTCTCGGTATGCTTCCTCATGTATATGTGTAGGCTGAGGGGAGATGACGGACAGATTCGAGCAGCGGGCGCTCGGGGCCATGCACGTATGTGGCTGCGGCGTGTGTGGGTGAGCGCCGGCGCCTTACATATCTGACGGCGCGCGCGCAGCACGCTGAGCCGGCCCGATAACCGTGGCGCGCGGTCACCTTGCCTCATGATTAAAGGTTTGCGCTCTTTAGCTGCTTAAAACGGGAAGCCTGTTTTTTCCTCCTCAAAGGGGCAAAAAGAACACAAGCGAGAAGGGAAAAAAGAGACGCTTTTTTATCAGTCACAGCCAGAACTCAATATTTCGCTTTTTTTCCCCCCTTCCTTCCTTCTTCTCCCCTCAGATTAGGCTTATTCGCGGGGTCCTATAGGTGAAATGCCTTCAAAGATAAAGAAGAGATTAAGATCGCGTGCGGAAAAATCCCCACCAGGGAGGAAGGGACGCTTTTGAAATTAACAAAAGCATTTCAACTGCAGACTTTTTAGTTTCTGAATGATTTAGATTATCTAGAAGCTTGAGATCGTGTGATGTGGTGGGTTTTTTTCCTTGCTCTGTCGAGGTCAGCTGTGAAAGTCAAAACTAAGAAAGCTAAATCCACAAGAGACCGACCTCAGGAGAAAGAAACGCATTCGTTTGTGTGGAATAAACAGTAAAAAATAATGTTTTTGGCACCCAAACTTTTTGATTATCGGCTGCCCAATCGAAGCTGTGTACAGTCGCACTCCCGTTCCAGGCAATCTTCCATCGGCTTGGCTGTTGGGAATGGGGGGGGGGAAGGGGGATCTGGACGGAGGCGCGGCGGCCCCAGGTGTCGGTTTAGACGAGGAAATGACAAATCTCGCGCTGCCAATGTCCTTTTGTTCCTCCAAGCGCCGATGAAACCATAACTGAGAGGCAATCGCCCTCTCTAGAAACCGGCACGTTTGTTAATCGGATCCAAAAACTTTCCCGTTTCCGAGCGAGGCTGCGACGGGTCACGGGCGCCAACAAAGCCTTCTACCCCATCGGGTCATTTGTTTCAGTCGCGTCTCATCATCTCCTCGGAAGATTCGACCCTTGCCGCGTCCCGGCTTTATTCAGATTTCCCTCCCCCGTCACGTATCACTTCTTAAGGTCAGGAGCAGAAAGGTGAGTGTCGCCGTCAGTGAGCGCGGCGCGCCCCGCGGTTGTCGCGGACTCACTGCAATAATCAGTGCTGTCAGCGGGGAGGTCCCGCCCCCATCGACACATCGACAGCCAGTGGCGGAGAAGCCACTGCGCCGCCATTAATAAAGACTCGCATTTACATAAGCTGACAGGTACACAGTGCGCCGGCCCCGCCTACCCGCAAGGACTCCACACACACACAATGACACACACACACACACACACACACCTCGTTCATTGGACCTACAGCAAGCAAGTGTGTGCACGGACACGCAAACAAAGCTTCATTTGACTTTCCAACAACAATCCGCCATCAATTTCCTTCATTTATCGCGCCAGAGCCGAAGATGCAGCTTGACCGTCCGACACGAACTATGATTCGTCACAATAAGACACCAGTTGAAGATGCACGGACCTCCAATCTGTTCATTGTCACTGCAATCCAAATCCCCCCTCAGCTCCTACCGTGTCTGTCGTTCCCGGTTCTCCATTGCACCGTCTTCCGGTCGTCCTCCGCGCTCAGACTGGCCTTGTTTCCTCCACACGCCGTCCTATAATAAAGACAAAAACTATGCATCAAAACCCATTCTGCATCAGCTTCATTTTTAACCATTTTCTTTGGTTGCATCCACTCACATTTTACTTCTAATTCATTTGTGAAACCAAAGTTATGTCATCAACAAAGACCGCTGAGCAGGAGGGGGCGCATTCAACTCCGAAGTGAAAGTTTGGCGCCATCGCGATTGAAAGTTTGGCCTCCAGACAGACAGACAGCAGTCCTGCACGGCGTCAGCGCGCCGCTGCGTCGGCACAGCTGATTCCAATCAGCAGCTCGTTAATGCTCGAATTTTCACATCAACGCATTTGCTGGTTTGTTGTTTTTTTTTGGTCTGTCACATTCGCGACGTGCATCCGAGTGTTATAGGTTTTTCCTCTCATTAACTGTTAGCTGTCGGACGGAGACGGATACCTCAAAGAAGCATGTTAACACGTGCACTATTAGGCTGGGCGATCCTGGCGCTGCTGACAGCCGTCCCGCTGACGAAATGACACCCCTCCGACGGGAGAAAAAAAGGTGTCGCGGGACGTAATTGTCACATTCACACGTTTGTTGATCAAAGACTGTCTTGCAGCGTGACTGAGTGGCCACACTTACAGTCGCAGCCATACTTTGAGTTAAAAAATGAAACGAATTGTCACGTTACTTAATGGTCCACATTTTTCTCTCTCTGTGAGGAGCGCCGTCACACATCCCCACGTCCTCCTTTAGGTAAAAAACGAGGCGCGTGTCATCTTATTTTGAAAGGCAGAACAGTCGGCATGGTGACGGCGCGTCAAAACCTGACATCTCCCTGAATTTATACAATAAGTACCTACAAATTATTTCTAAATGCCTCAAAAAAAAAAGCCAAACCAAAACAAACGGTTGACACGCAGCCACGGGCTGTCGGCGGCGCTTTTAAGGGGCGGAGGGGTTCCAGCGGAAACATCTTGGTCGGCGGTGGCGAGCAGATGGCGGGAGGATTTGGAGGAAAATGGAAAATCCTTTGATACGTCTGGAACGTGCGTGCCCCCCTCCATCCCTCCCCCACACGCACTCACAAACGGCATCGCGAATACGTGTGAAAAGCTGTCCGGCGGAGCTCGCAGGGGGAATCGGAAGTCGGTGCAGCGACGACAGGATCGGGGATTGATCGGTGCCGAGTCGGGACTTCCGATGAACAGTTTGGTCCCATCACATGATTCAGGATTCTGTGGTACAAAATAACGAGGCCGGTGTCAAATTACCAGCAAATTCCAGGCCTGGGAGTCGCTTCGCGAAAGAGGCTTTCCAGCGAAGTGGGATCTCGAAAGCGACAAAAGGTAAAATATCTTGTTCAAAAAGGTGAACGAGTGAAGTGAGCTGCGCACAGACCTCACATGAATACTGATGTATCCAAAGGTCCTTCAGAAGAGGTCAAAAAATGAATGAAAATACTTCAGATTTGCATAACAGAGCTTCATCGAGCACAACATTATTAGCTTTCTCCACCCGGATTGTTCAAACTTTTGCATCGGCCACCCGACGTCTGCACGTTTTGCAGCTTCGAACGCGCCCGAATGTGAGGAATCCGTTGTCAAAAGTGACGCAGGTAGACTTTAAAAACTGTATTTTCAAGTGAGGCCTTCGATACGAGGAGTTACATCTTGTCGGTGAGAACAAACGTAGAAAAAAAAAGCTGCTGTTTCGGATTTTAGTGTCCTTTCAAAAAACAGATGCTTTCCTTCTTTTCTTTAGCGGCTTGAAAATAGTTTTTATAATACGTGTTGACAAGATTTCAGCAGAGGACTAAACAACGCCATGGCAACCAGATACAGAAGCGTAAAGGAGGAAAAAAAAAGATCCCTGACAACCCGTATCTGCGCCCCTCCACCCCCCCACCCCCTCCAACATGGCTGGCGCTTGGTTATTTATGTCTCGCTGATGCACTTTGAGCTTGTGAGTGCATTTACAGTGTTTACTTGCCAGACTCATCTGGAGATCAACTCTCCATCATGTTGTAAATACAGTCCATGTAAATGAACTCCCTCCCCACCACCACCACCACCACCACCACGACCACCCCCCCCCCTCCCACCCATAGAGCCCTCCAGGCCTGATTTCATGCAAACCAAACATGAGACGACGTGTTATTCGAAGCGCGCTGGGAAATGCAAATGTCACGCCCGTTCCTCAGACGCAAGTCCAGATATAAATTGTGCCCCCTCCCTCTCTCCTTCAACCCCCCCTCCCCGCCCCCTTAAGAAGCTCATTCAATAATTCAACATATATTATAATTGGCAAAACCATAAAATGTGTTTTTTCTCTGTAAATACTGATGGGCGGTCCGGTAATTCAATTCACCATACATGAGGAATTTACGCCGCGGAGCATCAGCGGCTAATTTCCTCCGGGAAATGAATCTCCACAGAGTCTGGGATGAGCGCTGCCCGCTGTCTGCCGCGTCAATACGGAACGCTGGTGGAGGATGAAGGGGGGCCATCACCAGCTCATACATGCAACAGCTAAATTACGCTCGCAGAGGGGCTTCACGGCGTCCGCCGTTGATCAGGTCAGAGGGAGGAACGAGTGAGATTTTAATCGACTACTTTTGACTGATTTCAACCTGCTGACCTCTCAAGAACATCCACTGCAGAACAGGAACTCTTATTTTGAAGGAACGCAAGAATCCAAGTGGGCAACGTCCAGCAGAGACAAAAGACCAGGTGCCTGGACTCTTTCTTCCCGCTTGTCTCTTTGTGACTACTTCATTTGGTGTCCCACTGTCCGAAGACATTTCCGTCCCTTGTATTTAGAGAGGTGGTCGTTTCCCAAAAAGCATAAATACAACATTACTGCACATTTAGACACGAGTCATTGGCATCTTTCTCCCCCCGCTTCGATGGTTTTATATCCAGCGTGGTAAAAGCTCGGCGTCGGAGCATCGCCGGCGCCCCGGCATGCGTTCGCCGAGGACGGATATGAACCCTAACGACATGCAGATGAAGATGATGGCCGGCATTACAGCGCGGGTGGCTGTTTTTCTGCAGATGTGCTGAGCAGCAGAGATGAACTCCAGTGTCTCTCCCAGTAATTGCACGGCCTTCGCCACGTGACACAAACCGCCACACGAGTATCTACTCCCAGAAAAAAAAAACACGCACGAGGAGGCATTTAGGGAGATGGACCTGGGGTTTCGGACCCCATCCGCTCAGCGGTCGCTAGGCAATTTTCCCCTCTCATCGGCTTTTTTTTTTCGCGGTGAGGTGCATCAGCACATGTACTCGAGTGCCATTATGAAAAGAAGCAAAGACGCGCATCGCCGTCTTGGATAATCGCAGCGCTGCTGGAAGAGGCAGGAGGAGGATTTCTGCGAAGGCAAGGACACGGCACAAAAAAAAGCCCAAAAAACACGCCGCGGCCACGGAATACCTGATGAGACAGAGGGCAGGTCCCAGCGGAGCGCCTTTCTCCACACAACAGCTTCTTAATAAACCATAAAACACTCCGCAAAGACGCCCAAACCCCCTAAAAGTCCAATCGGAGGATGATTAACTCCACCAAATCATTGGAGGAAACGAGCGCTGATAAACGGCTCCTCGATAAATTTTCCCACAACTCGGCCGTTTCCTCAAACACCCCCGCCCCCCCTTCCCCCGAGGCGTTCGCCGCTTTGGCCCCCCTTTTCTGTCTCTCCCACCTCCCCACCCCACTCATAACAATACCATTAAGCACTCAGGATTCCTCCCCGCACAACACCTGCCACATTATGTGATGACGTGAACCATCGCGGCGTCCCGGCTCCCATCTGGCAGCTGCCAACATTATAACTGTTGGCTAACACGGGGGTTAATGAAACCCCCGTGTTAGTGAACACACCTCGGCGTTCAGGGCTCAAGCTGCTTGGAGATCCGCGTGCAGCCCTGAAGGATTGGCTCCATTATGGATGCCAGCACGGGGCTGCACACACACACGCGCGCGCACACACACACACACACACACACACTGAATAAAATAACGCTCGCACCTGCTACCTGGGCTCAGTGGTTGCCATGCAACACAGGGATGATGCATGCCGTCGCGTATCCTCACGCTGCGCGCACAATGTCTGCGATTACAACCAGATTAGTGGACTTCCAGAAGTGTTAACTTGTAGGAACAAGGGCCCTTGGTTTGTTGGGTTTTTTTGGTTTTTCGCGAGCGTTTCGCCTCATGAATTAACCAACGGCTCTCCGAGAGTTCGGAGGAAGAAAGATTTCTTTACGATGGGAAAAAAAAAATCAACAACAACCTGAGGCAAGGTCAGCGTTTTAGCATAAGGTGGTGGCTGGTGTTGTGCTTTCTATTCTTTAAGTTTTCACACCGACCCCCTTTATGATTTTCTGATGGTATAAATTCTGCTCCAAGGACAGATGCAAACACTAGGACTGAAACCTGCATGCGTATCGTTCGTCTTGCGGCTTCTTCGATCTCGCGATTTAATGCCTGCGTGCATCAAACTCTATCCAACTGACATAATCAATTGAGAAAATATGTAAAAAAAAATCTTGAGTGTTGACTTTTTTCTTTGTTTTCTTGTCTTCAAATATTACTAATTGCGATCGCGCATTAAATGACAGAGCGGTTGAAGAGTATCGCCGAGATCCATTCGCGCCTTCGTCGGAACTCCTGACATTTTGACGCCTTTTCACAAAGCACGCCGAGCGTTTTCCTCTTCAAATAGCAACTCGTCAATAATCCGTTAAGTTTCAGAGAGACGCTCTGAGCGTGCGCGGGAGCCGGACGGCTGGGTGGGGGTGGAGGGGGTGGGGGGGCGACACCAGGGCCGGAGCCGCTCTTTGGCCGTCGATACCGGCTCACGCTCTTTCACACCTTCTCCTTTCTCTGTGCACTTAGTGAATGCCAGATGAAAGATCCAGACCTTTCCACTTTGGCTTTTAAAAAGCCTTTGAGGATGCAACCCGACATTTATCGCGGCCAATGTCTTTGAAAACAACATGAAAAGGCTAAGTTTCCGATATGATGGTGGTGGGGGGGAGGGGGGGCAGTCAAAGTAGGTCTCAGGTATACACGAACGCAAGAAACTCGCGGCGTGCGTTCGACTTAATGTTGTGGAGCCTCCCAGCAAGCTTTACACATCAAGTAGAGGAGCAGTGGTCGATAATGCGCTGGGCGCGCGCTAACTCGAACGTTATGTTGGCTAATCTTCCTTTATTTTTCCCCCTCGTTACGGCCCTTTATCGTCTCCGTTGTTTTCTTTTTTTCCCCCCCGATGCAACGCGGGGAAGGTGGGCATCAAAGCCTCATCAGCTCCCCTCACATTCAGCCTCCACTTCAAAGTGAACGAGCATCCCGTGAAATTTCATTTACGAACCGTTAGTGCCGGCGATGCCGCATTTACATGCCGGCGAGCGTTGTTATTTCGACACCTAGCCGGGCTGTAGGCGATGATGCATATTCAGTCGCTGCTCCCGAGGACAGAAGAGAGGAGAAAGAACTGCTTTGTATTTCCATCGCGCTCCGAGTGGAGGAGAATTCGCAACGCGGCGCGAGTCTGACTTTGTCTCATAAGACTACCTGGGTGAGGATCCACGAGTGCACTCACCCGCCATCATCTCCCGCCTCTTCTTTGCCGCCGTTACACAAAGACGCGCTGTCGCACGCTAATCAATCAGACTCCGGTTACTTTTTCCCTGAAAGGAAGAAAAAAAAAAAAAAGGACGACTCAAGGAGAGCGAAAGTGTGCCAGCATTTGGAGGAGAAGGTGTGCGAACATAAAGACGAGGACTTGGGGAATTGTATCGACTCCTTTTGATAAGTGATTTAAGAGTCCAAGCGAGAGCAACCATGCAGATGACGCTCTGATGCAAAAGGGCTTTTATCTCTAATTACACGTCACTTGCATGGATATGAGCTCGTTTGCCTCGCCGGCGTTCCTACTTTAGGTTTCTCGACGGTCGCCCCTTTTTTTTCCTTACGGCGCCTTGGCTGATTGGGATCCAAAGGTGAGCCTCAGTCGCTGTCGCAGGCGTTCTTTAATCACAATCAAAGAGCCGCGGCGCTGACGGCAGACGGTCCGAGGGTCCGACGGAGGTATGATGACATGCCTGACACACACATCAAAATGCACGACTGCGCCCCCGGGGAGGGGAATCTCGGGCACTCGCCACTTTGGTCCGAGCTGAAATATCTCCACTGTATGATGAATCGCCGGCGAATCCGACGTCTCCCAGCGCTAATTAGCAAAATGCCAGTGCACTCGACCGGGTTTTTTCTTCTTCTTCTTTTTCTTCCCCACTGTGAACTTCACATCAAAGACAACAGCGCCGCAGCCACCTCCGAGGAATACCCTTCAGATAACCATAATTTGGTCACTTTTAGATCCTTTCTATAACGTTTTCCTCCGAGGTTTAACCTGCTGGACGTACCTTTTTAATTCTTTTTTCGGAAACACTTGGACTCTCCGATTGTTTTCGCAGGCCGCGGGCCGTCGTGGGCTCGCTTCCTTTTAAACTGCACTCCGAGGCGGCGGATTAGTCATTTCAACTGGAGAGTTTTACTTCCTGCCGTTTCTGGACTTCCCAAACTGAGGTTTGCATCGTCATTAGGCCAGAAAAGGGCCAAAAGGAGAACGAAGCAATCCAAAAAAAGAAGCATTTATGAACAATTACAACTTTTTTCTGTTTTTTTCAGCTTGTCAATTAGAGGTTTTGTTGAGACCTCTTTGAACTGTTTTTCTTTATCCTGTCATTTGGGGGCAGCATTTTGTGTTGCAAACTGCGACTGAGGATCCAGTTTTGAGTTAGTTTTATCTTGCTTTCTTTCAGTTTCATGCTTAAATGAAACAATCTTCCATGCAAAGTCTGTCTCTGCCGTGTGTGTCCACGCCTGAGTTTGAGTCCGATTCCGTGACACAAAGGGGTCCGGGACCCCTCGCTGGGAACCATCAAAGCTTTGATAAGTATTCAATCGGCGCAACACATCGATGTATCTGATCTAAAGCTTCACACTGTCGCTGTAAATGTGTCTCATCAACGTCCTTTTCGCCCTCTACAGCGTGATTGGGAAGCAAACTGTGTCTACGCATGTTGAACGTCAGATGTGCGTGATTGGCACCGCCACATCTGAACAGCTGAGCGTCGTCCCACTCGGCGTCATCATCTCCTCGAATATTCACATCACTTTCAACTTGGTGGGACGCCGCCTCACGACCATCGCAGCAAACTTAAGCGCACACATCAAACCCCCCCCCCTCTGACTTGGTACAAGGGCAGTTGTCATTGATACCCCTGTAATTTGATTTATCCTGACTAGTCACTCCGCAGATTGAATATGACAATGATGACCTCAAAATCTGCCGTTATGCAGATGACGCCACGCTCAGAAAGCCTCCAAGGTCGCGGAGTCACCTCCGCTCCAGTGCGATTAAGTTTTTTTTTTTTGGCCGATGATGTGTTGATTAAGGTAAGTTTTCAATATTAAACACTTGCTTGTCACTCACTTTTTTTTCCCTTCTCCCTCCCCCCACCCCCCCATCAATTTCTTTTGGCAATGACAAAGTGTTTGATTTGCTAATTTGCCTTTGAATTGCAAATGGGGTCTCCTTGGAGCTTTCCGCGTGCCACCGCTCAATTTAGTTCCTTTTCAGAGTGACTTTCGGTGGCGGGGGGTGGGGGTGGGGGGGGCGAGGCGGGGAGGTCAACGGCGACAATGGCGGCGGTCCTCGGTGGAATCCTCTGACCCGATAAGAACCCCGGCGCATAAAGCCGAACAGGACGCTATCAGCGGCGGCACGCGTGGAGAAAAGGCCCCGCGAAGGCATGCTATGAAAGGATAAGCGGGGGGGGAGGGCACGGTCAGAAGTCCCACGGATGAAAACGCGGCGATTTGTTTGCAAATGGGGCGATCTGGAAACGTCGCGTGGCACAAAAGGGGGAATTAACATCCAACAAACCACTTTTACTTTTACATGCTCGCCAATTGTAATTTTTTCACCCCTCCCTCCCTTCGTTTTCTTTGGGCTTTTGGGACTGCAAAGTGCTTCAAAGTGTGAATACCTAACTGGGTTCATTCTTAGCCAAGAGCTACAACAAATAACTAGGCTGCAAAGTTCAGACACAATTCAACCGGGCGCCTTGTTTACATCTCTTTTCGGTTACAAGACGCACAAAAAAAAGAGCGAGAGGCTCTTTTGTTCCTTCGTTTTTACGACTCACAGCGGCAAATGAGCGCTCGGGCACAAGCGGCCAATTACCTTTACTCATTAAAAGGCCGGAGCCGGGACCGGTTCCAGTCTGACGTCTTGACCCGGCGGTAAATCGAGGCAGCGTCATAATACGTTGCAAGAAAACGTCGCGGGCAAACTCGGCGTTTATCGCCGATCATCGTTCACAGCTGGCTACTGTAAAAAATAACAACCACGGGTAGCGAGAGCCAGTTAAGGTGCTAATTTGGTCGTTGATGGGCTGATTGAGTCGTGATGAGTTATGTTGCCTGGAGGGGGGCGGAGGGGGTCTTTGTCTGACTCCTCGACGCACCCGTTTGATCTCAGGTGTCCGACGCTGCCTTTCCTGCCCAAGTTCGCTCTCCGTCCACGTCTTCCTCCCCTCTTTCCTTCATTTAGCTGCTAAACGAGTGAACATTAAAAAAAGAGATTGGCCGGTGTACTAGTGACCCACTACGACCTCTCGTAATAAGTCTCTATCGCGGTCGAGTATCCCCCCCCCCCTTGTTGCTAATATACTTGATATTGTCTTCCCAGCGCATCAAAAATCAATTTCAATAGCGCGGCAATGAACATTACCAGCCCCTGAATGTGATATGATTACCGCGTCAATTACAGCCGGTGTTTGCCGATGCCCTTGGTCATATTGACGTTCTTAAATTGAGCTCTATGAGGATGAAGGACTCGCCTGAGTGTATTCTGAAGGAGCCGCCGCCGCCGCCGCCGCCCGCCTCGTCCGGCAAGCTTCGCCGCGGCATTCAGCGAGGGATCTGCATGTCATAATGGGGGTATCATTACTTCAGTACCTTCATTACAAGGTCCTCATCAGCAGAGGCCTGAGCGCAATGTTAATTATTACACGGGGGGGGCGTGGCCAAAGGGGGGGAACTGCAGCTGGAGAAAAAACACGTCGGATTACTTTTTGTTTTGGGTGTTGGCAGGACAAGCGGCGCTCCTAATCTAGTGATGCGTCCACTTCACCCGTTTCTTCAGGCGGGTACAGTGCTTGGAGAAGTTGAGGC
>JASSRZ010000060.1:3203391-3218966 GCA_032164315.1 Malacoctenus gilli
ACACACACACACACACACACACACACACACACACACACACACACACACACACACACACACACACACACACACGAGTTGCTCCCAACCCGACGTCCGACTCGCAGTGAAATGTAGAAAAACATCACCACCAACATCTCTCTCTGCGCTGCAAGTCATTAGACGGAGGGATTTTCATAGTAAAAGCATCTAAATGCCTGGGCTTTCCTAAACACCCCCCCCCCCACACACCTCGCCGTCACCCCCCCCCCTCATCCCCACATGCCTGAGAATTTGGCATGGGTAAAGGGGGAACCAAGTGGCGGGTTTAGGGGGGGAAAAAATCTTATTAAACAAATTCTCTAAAGCATTGAGACCAACTGGTGTGGAGTGCACTGATAACAGCTGGCCATTTTGGAGTGTCACCTCGCTTGGCAGCTGCACCAGCGGAGAGAGAGAGAGGGAGGGGGGGGGAGAGAGAGAGAGAGAGCGAGAGAGTGTGTTTTAATGGCTCTGGCCCGCAGATTCGAACGCTGTTATTTTGGCAACTTTTTAATTATCTCCAAATGAATGGATTGATAGGAGCAGTCGTAACGAGTGGGGGAGATACGAGGGGTGGGGGGGAGGAGACATTCTGTTGTGTGTGTTTTTCTCCCTCCTACACACACTTTTTTTGGTTGTCTCTCATGCAAAGATATTGCAGCAAGATGGCCTCCGGACTGAATTGTTTGAAAGTTTCCGGGGCAACTTTTCCCGCTAATGAGAAATTTAATTGCACACTTTTCGGCAGTCGGAGCCGCGCGACGGCGCGCCAGAGTCGGAGGTACTTGGGGGGGTTTCCGTCAAACGCGGAGCGCACGCGCTGCCGCCAATGGAAACATTATGAAATCAATTACAAAAAATTAAAAGTTGCGTTTTTCTCTTTTCTTTCTTCTTGTGTCTTCCGAAATGTTTCAGTATTTTGTTCGGTGGGAACGCGGCGGTTTGTCTTCTCGCCGATCGGTTCAGAGGGTTTCGTTCGAATGCGACAGGAGTGAAAATTGTCCAAAGTAAAAAGCCAGTCCAGCACGACAGCCTGCCATCATCACATCTCGCCACAATTGCCACTTTCAAAAAATGACACATTTGTCAGATATCCGAATTTGCATTTTTCTCAAAGCCAGAAAAATAAACTCAGAATCCTTTATTTTCGAATTAGACAAAATGGCAACAAGCGTGGTTTCGCCTTCTCATAATTTAAACAAATCGCTCCTCAAGTATCGAAACAAATTCATGTTTTTTTTTCCCTCAATCTAAAGCAAATAAAACACACAAAAAAATTATTGATATTTAGGACTCAGATCTTCAAAATCCACTCCAACAAACTTCTATAAACTGCAGAAACAGACACGGCGACGGTCGAGCGAAACTGAAAGATGAAAGCGCGGCCCAATCAAAGGAAGTCCACTGGCGCCGCCGCGGAGTGTGAACGTCTCGCCAGATCCATCTGTTGTGTCACTGATGTTCATTGTGTGATCATTAGCGGAACGGACAAGACACGAGGGGAGTTTGCCTCCGTCACAAAAAGCGGTTGGACCGCCACAAAGGGCCCTAACAAGTTGCCGGCGAAAGTTGGAGCCGAGTGGCGGTTCAGATGTTCACTTCTTTTTGGGGGAGAGCGAGCGAGAGAGAGAGAGAGGATGGCGGCGCCACCGATCGCCAGGTCTGCGCGCTTTCTCTTCGTTCCCGGTTCAAGTTTCTTGCTGGGTTCTGGCTGCGATTTGAAACGCCGGGATATGGTTGAGATATCCATCTTTAACTGTGACAAAAATGTAATTAAAATAATAAAGTACCTCAGTACATACTGGCTGTCACACCAACGTGTACTTACTGAAATCAAAGTCAACAGAGGGGCCTTTTGAAAGCACTCAGCAGGTTTGAAGTCGGCTCACTTGATTGGACGACACGGCAGTAAATTGATGGCGGCGGCGATTGAGGGCGTCAGAAACACGGATTGCATTTTTGTTTCGATTACTTTGATAACACCTTCAAATTGGTCAGATTAATTGAAATGCGTTCGTTCAGAGTCTCACGAAGCTTGTTTGGAAGAACAAAAGTTATCAGCAAATGTTGCAATTTGCTGGTTTCGGGATTGATCGATGAAACACTCGATGCTACCAAACGGCCATTAGACCAGTCGGCACAAACAAGCCTTTCAAGCGACTCCATATATCTGAACTTACCTTAAGACCCTAATTGTTTCATTCGGACGTAAAGCAAGAGAAACTTGGCTTTTAGAGCCGATCTGCGGAGACGTCGCAACTATCTGGACCCCCCCCCACCGATTTCCCAGAGCTCCAACTGAAGTGTGGTCTCATTATGTGGCCGTCTGACTGGCAAATCTCGACTCTTGGTCCCCTTGCCGCTTTCACAGTCATGTTTTTTTGGCCCTCAGCGGGCAGCTCTAATTCAGTGGAAAAGGCCTAAAAGCCCACTGTGCACTATCAGCCCCGCCACCAAACAACAGACAGACAACGGTTACCAACGAGGAGGCCGACATGGAGGGATTTCTAGTGGCGATTTTTGCTCAAACGGAGCAAATGTCGGATCCTACAGAAAGCAAAAAAGCCTGAACAACCGTAAATACATGAAAAAGTGCGTGTTTTTGTTTTTAAGAGACTAACAATGCGTCAGCTTGTATTTAGGTTTTAATTTGCTTATCATCACACAGAGGTGGACGGCCCCTCTCTGTTGTTTATCTATAATTGTGGCCTTTGTTGTTCCTGAAAGCGCCCGGTGATGAATCCGCACGGCGAGGCACTCTATAAATACGTTTGTCTGGATTTATGGAGCGGAAATGTCACAACCGCAACCAAAGCTAATGAGCCAATTCTCTGTCAGCTGGAGTGTCAGAGTGAAAACTTTTTCTCCCCGTAAGTCAAGTGTCTTATGAGGGGAAATAACGGAGCGCCGGAAAAAAAAAAAAATGAAAATGTCACCGTGGTATCTCTTCACGGCTGACAGGTCCGTCCATACACCTGAGCCAGCGCAGGGCTTCTCGGCGCTCCATGTATTCCGGAGAAGCCTCCGACACGATTGAGGTGGCCTGTCGTCTTTGCCAGAGTCGGGACGCGTTGACAGCGTGCTGTCACGGAGGAGTCACAAAAGAGATTATGTAATTCGTTAAAACACATCTTTGCATCGGATCTCGACAGGACTTTCGAGAACGTTCACAAAAAGACAAACTGTTTGATAAAGTTCAATCTTTTGACTTTAATTCCTAAAAAGTTTGACAACTTTTCTCTTTTTGTTTTGAACCAGCAAGTCATTCAAAACAGGCGAGGAAAGAGGAGAAACTAAGCGTGTCTCTTCGTATCAGCTGGTTCATGAAGTAAGGGGGACGAAATCGACACAGGTGGAGAAAATCAAGAGGAAGGTGAGATATTAGACAGACAGGGACACTTTGGATACACTCCCAACGGCTTGAAACAAAACGAAAGATTCCAAAAAACAAAGAAAGTGACACAAAACAAGCGAACCCGAACCCGACGGTCACCCAAGTGTGCAACTTTTTATTCTCCCGTGCCGCGAACACAACGGAACTCCACGGACATGAAAGACCTTGTTAGATTGATGCATGGGCAAGACAAGGACAAGTAATTGGGTTTACATGAAATACAATGTCTCTCCTCTCTCGGTATTAGCGAAAATGATCACGGATCTACGGAGCAATCCCGTTAAAAGCCGGCGAGAAGAAAGGAGAGAGACGTATTCAGATTGCCAGATGAAAAGATTTTTGAGGAGCCAAGGTCAGCGTAATGGTGGCGTATTATCTCAACAGGAGAAAAATGTTCCAAATCTTCATCTACAAAGTGTTTGTGATGAAAAATATATTGAATACGGAACAATACGCCCGCACTCGAGGGAGGTTTTTTACTCTTTCATCAAACTATTTAGGCTTTGACAGAGATAATGAAGGGGAGCTTACGGGGTCAGTGGAAAGGTGTATCGCCCGAGGTGCTCTCATCTGCTCGGCATAATGCATCACCATCGGTGTGGGGAGACTATGGCGCGTTTAAAGCCTGAGCTCCTTCAGTCTCATAACGCACAAAGAGACGCCACTTGAAAAAACATCCAACGATCAAACGAACACCTCCGGCTGCCCGAACGCTTGCCGGCGAAGGCTTTCACTTTGTCACCGTCAGGTGGAAACTTCCCCCGCCAAGGTGAACCGCTCTCCGTGACGCCGAGCCACCCGAGAGCCGGTGAGTGGAAGCGTTTTGGATCCGGCACGATGAATGGGAGAGTCACGAGTGTCTGTTCCACGCCTTTTTGAAGCACATGAAAAGTCGGCGGTCCGGCCAGATACGAGGATACGAGCGCCAGTGCGCCTGCTCTGCATGCTACCGTTAAAGAAAAAGTAGCCCCGACTTTAAACATTTCACACGCTCACACGTCCGCACTCGTTGGCCGGCTTTCATGCGAAAATTCAAAACACGTTCACTTTTTAATAAGCTTCATCCGAAGCGATCGGAACGTGTTCACCGTCGATTGCAACATGTTTACGCAGTCGAGCGGCTCAATCTTCTGGTAAACATGTGTTTCAGTTCGAAGAGCTCCACAACAACAAAAACTCAGCACTTTTCACCAGATATTTAAAAAACATGAAGGAACACACTTTCGGCTGCCAGTTTCTGCAGACAGACATACAACAATCAGCCTTTCGGACATCTAAGATACTTCTTTACGATCTATTTGTTTCGAAGTTTCTGAGCTGTGATTGAAGACACGAGCGACGCGAGCTGCTAAAAAACAGACTTGAGGTCTTCGTGTTTCATGGAGTTGAAACTCGAGCAGGTTGGACGGACCATCGGCCGTCACTGGCCTCTCTGTGCAGCGCTGCACACAAAACACACACACACAAAAATAAAGCTGCCATCTCGCTTGGCCGTGAAGCATCGAATGTGAAAAAACAGCTTAATTATGTTTCCTTTTTCCACACATACTCAGATGGTAATGTGTCGTCCCCCCCCCCCCTTTCTCCACCTCTACCCACTTCGGATAAAAATCATAAATAAAACATGAATAAATAAATCATCTTAAGAGAATCTCTTTTTTTTACCCGTCGACAAAAAAGAAAAAAGCGATGTCCGCAAAGATTCGAGTCCAGGAAAACATCTCATCGGCGTGGTCGCAAGCGATCGGCAACAACGGGGCTTTTTGAAGCTCACCTTCGCTCTTCCATGCCGTCTGTCTCCCCCACCTCCCTCCCTCTTTTCTTACAAATCCATTTCTGCCTGGAACCCACTTCAATCCCGGGGCTTCGGTGTCCATCGCACCCCGCCCCCCCCCCCCCCCTCTCTCGCTTTTGAGGCGCCCGAGCTAAGAACACTTGAGCATCATGTGTCCGGGGCTACAAAGGCTCCCGTCTCTCAACTACAAAGTGAAGACGAGGGTGCGAAAGGTCCACAGATAAACCGCCAACACCTTTCATCACATTTATTCCAACCACATCTCCACACTGAAGGGGGGGGTTGGACTAAAAACACACAAACAGTGATGCATTTCTTTTTTTCCCCCTCTCACTGTTTCTTCTTCAACCCCAACCGAGTAATCAGCTGAAACTCTTTAATCATTAAAACAACAGAGCGACGGACTCCCTCAGTTACCTCCCCGCGATTAGCGCAATCATCGTACTTTCTAATATTCCTCCAGAGGGCAAAAAACCATTTCATAGTCGAATCACAAAAGCAATTTCACTGTCAGATTACTCCAACTTTACAATGACATTGCTGCGGGTTGTTAAAAGGAGGCGCGCTTTTTTTGATGAATTTCTCAAAGAGCTAATGGTTCGTTTTTTTCCCCCCGGTGTCTTCCCGCGGCCCCTCGCAACGTCGGGTTTGCTGCGGCGCGCGCTCCGACGAGTCACGCTGAGATTTCGCAGAGATTATCACAACGCTGTACGCCAGCCAAGCCGCGCGACATGAAAAACCAGGACACACAGGGGCGCGCGCACGCGGGACGGATTCGTCGGATGCGCCCGCGAGGAGAAAGCGATAGAAGTCTCCGCTTGAAAAGGGGGAAGCCCACCGTAAGACGGGCTTTACGCCGCACCCAGCCACTGATCTGGAATGTTAACACGGGCCTCCACACACACTCCGACAGACAGGAGCCTCCGTAAGCTCGACTTCAGAGCGCCGACACTGTAACTGATGATGCCATCAAGTGACACTTTTGGATTCGGGGGGGCCACATGGCCGCATTACAGGCCAAATCCACAAAGGGAGAGTTGAAAACTTTCCCTTTTTGTCCCTCTGAGGCTTATTTTATCTTAACAACAGCCAGGAAGTGAAATTAGTGTTCAAATATCAGAATAAATGGTTTGAATTTATGCCTCCAGGTGAAGCATTTTGGCAGTTTGTTCTCGACGTTTTTGTTTTTGCGCATGTTTAAAAAATTTGCATTCAATCAGTTCTCAGCTTGCTGAATATCCAAAAAAAGTAACATTTTGTCACCTGATATTGTTCTTTTATTTCTTAGGATTTCTGCAAATTTCACAGATAAACTTGACAAACACCAATTATCTGCGACCCGCGTCTCGCGCTCGATCCAAAAAACACGATAAAATGTGTGAATAACTGAAACAAAACTGACGGATTCGACATTCTCCAACTGATTTGCAGTCCAACCAAAAGTGCAACGACTGGTTCCGACTGTTTCACCAGAAAAACCTCGTCTTTTCTTTTAAACACCGGGATGATTTCCTCCCACTTGCCACCGCCTTCCAGCTCAGCCCGTTCCAACGCCGTCTGCACGGAAATGGCCGGCAGTTACCAGAAATGACACTTTAAACAGCGCCTGTCCCTCAAGCAATTGACGGGGACAGGAAAAAGGCTCCGTCGGAGTCGAAAGAAGCTCCATGCGACAACACTAAAAAACTGTCCTCGCTCTTTCTCCGGTGCCGCCGCGACGTTGCCATGTTGCACATACGGACCCCCGAAAAAACCCGATGTGCTGTTGATGTGTAAACAGGAGCGACCAGCTGCGGGTACGCGGCGACCACCGTCTGCAGTTCTGAGTGAGAAAGAGAAAAAAACACTCTGGATGAAGCTCAAAATCTCCTCTTTGTGTTTGTTTTTGGACGCAGGCGACGGAAGGCGCCGCAGAGGACGGACTTAGCAAGCAGCAACCAGAGGTACAAATGAGCGATTGTGTTTTAAACGGCGAGAAAACTAAACAAACAGAGGCA
Organism: Malacoctenus gilli; assembly: GCA_032164315.1. NCBI lineage: Eukaryota > Metazoa > Chordata > Actinopteri > Blenniiformes > Labrisomidae > Malacoctenus > Malacoctenus gilli. Next base: position 3,210,596 of record JASSRZ010000060.1, read on the forward strand.
AAAAGATTAAAAATGAGGGAGCGGGAAACGCAATCGGTCATGTTTTTGGGCGGACGTGCGGCGTTCAGGAACGCACAGCCGCTATTAGAGGCCGAGTTTGGCGGAATGACTCTTTAATGATGATCTAAATGCGCAGCTTTTTTTGGGGCCAACCTGAAGAATTGCGTGTCGTTCGCGCCGGGCACTGAAAAATTGATGCACTTTAGGAGCTTCGCTTTCTTCGCGTGGTCTCATGTAAGCGCTCGGTCGCCGCTTCCGTTACCCATCATCCCTCTTCTCTCTCTCTCGCTCTCTCTCTCTTGCTCTCTCGCTCTCTCTCGCTATCTTTCCATAACTTGCCGGCTTCTCGCTGAAAAGTCGGACTAAACGACGGGTTATTAAGTCTATCACACAGCCGAGCACGTTCGAGTTGTTCTGCCACCGAGGAAGGAATTAAAAATCTTTGCCTGCTGTATTATTTTCCCTCCGAAGATAGAAGGAGAGAAAAAGGAAGGAAGCAGACGCGGAGAAAGAGACACAAACACAAAAGGTCCCCAGAAGTCAGCGCATGCAGAAATATACAGTAAATCTCACTTGACATGATTCATGGCTCGCTGCTTCTATATAAAGTACATCTGCACGGAGACAAAGGATGCGGGGAACTCGCGAGGAACAGAGAAGCAAAACAGGGAAGCAGCGTCTTTGGGTGAATTTAGGTTACTTCTTAAAACTCTTCTTAAAAATGAAAAAACCGACCGCGTGCGTCGTCTCGAGGGAGAAATCAGTTTACAGGGGCAGAGGGGAGGAAAACAGCACATCGTCTCCAACTAGGATGCAAATAAGATTCATGTCAAGGCCCATTGTGTGAGATGCTGCCTCAATATTCAGCAATATGGACCATGAGATCCACACGTCTCGCACACATTTACTTTTCCTCACTTCTTAGATTTCTGTGCGAGTTTTTAATGTCTCCAACATGATAGTAGGAGGAAGAATGATGAGGGTTTTCGACAAACGAACTGCTGCTAAATGTCAAAATTAAAAAAAAAAAATCATAACTTTAAGAAATAAATGACAAACAAAAAAATGAAAAAAACTGAAAATTCCCCAAAATATAAAAATGTATTATTTTTTTAATTCCTTAAAGATCAAAAGAAAAAAACAGAATACGCCAATTTTGAGGGATTATTGACACTTGTTTTTTTGTATTTTTTTATTTATTTATTTTTTTTAAATCATCATTTCTTATTTATTTTTTCTTATTTTTTTATTGGACTGAGTTCCTCTTTTCCCCTGCAGTCTTTGCTTTCTCTGCTCTCTGTACCTTCCTGCACCTACAAAGTGGCTGCGTGTAAACACACTGAAGTGATTGAAGAGGATAAACAAAGGCAAGCTGATCACTCGTTAACTGCTGGATCACGAGGGTAGAAATGATAAAGACTTTCTAAAAAGGACCACTTAAATTTACCCAGAATACAAGTCTCCCTATTCAGTCCAACATTACCTGTAAAACTCCCAGAGTTTTAAATAAAGTTGGACGCGTCGCGATGTCGTCGCAGAGAGCAGAGACAGAAAAAAACCCACGGATGGGAACCCGACTCACGAAACACAAGTCATACATCTCGTTGAGGGACAGACGTGACAGAGAGCACAGAGCTGAGGAGGTTGGAGCGTGGCTACTATTTGAGCAGCAGACGGAGGAGGGTGGGTTGGGGTGAGGTGGGGGGGGTGAGGGGGGGACTCACTTCAGAGGCATGAGAAAAAGTTTCAGGGAAGTGTAGTTATACATGATTCATAGCGCTGCTTGGAGAGCGGCTTACTGTTGTGTGAAATTTGACATTAAGCATCTTTTATGTTATTCCCCGTCTTTCAGTCTGGAAACCCAAGGGCAAAGAGTATGCAATGTGTAATTTTGTTCTATGAAGAAACGCCGGCGTGAATGGGGGAGAATCCACAACAGCGTCGCAGCTCATCTGAATGAGCGACAACGTGACGGCAGAATACAAATCAGCCGCCGGTTGTGACATGCTGAGCCGGAGCGCCGGCTTGTTTTTTCCTCTCCAGCCTCTTTCTCCTTTTCTATGACTACAATCAGCAGGTATTCTATTAGGAAAATATCACCTTTGCTCCAGAATAATATTTAGAGATAGAAATTATTGCCTGTGTGCAAAAGGTGAACGTTAATATTCAGGGGCGGCGTCCTTTCTTTTATCTGTTGTTTGGCTGACTGAGCGGAACAACCGGCATACAAATAGTTTGACGTCTTTGTGTCGGTGGTCTCCGAACTGTGAGTCTGGACCTTCCGGGGGGGGACGTCAATGAATATAGGAGGGGTCCGAGGCTCAAATTTGAATACGATGGTGGTTGTCGACCAACGTTTGGCTTCACTTTAATGTTTTAGTGTCTGACGACCTTAAAAACTGGCACAAAATCACAGAATCTGTTTGATCTGTGGTGTTCAAACAGTAAATGAATCTATTAACTCTCAAACTGAGGCTGCAAAACTTCACTTTTTCCTTAAGACCCCCTGTTGTGCCTCAAGGAAACAGTTCAAGCCTGCCTTGCACCAGCATTCAACAAGGACAGCCTTCAAAATAAAAGTAACTCCAATTTTCACAGCTCATCAAGGAGTCAATACAAACGTATCGAGAAGACTGGTGGACCAGTGAGAAGTTAAGCGGGTAAAGCCTCAAACCAGTGCCCGCCAGCAGGTCGGACACCATCAAACCCGCCACCATCCGTCAGGCCCGGCATGCGGCGCGGATTTTGCTCCGTGTTGACACGATAGCATCACAGAGTCTCTGCGGATTTGTCAGCCGCGCATCCACGATGCCAATCTCAAATCCCCCCCCCCCCCCTCCCCCAAAAGGTGCTCGACTGGATTAAGATCTGGTGACTGAGGAGTGAACTCGCCGCCGTGTTCGGAAAATGAGGAAACGGTTTGAGCCGATTCGAGTCGGCCGATACGACAGATTCTCCTGTCGGGAGGTTTTCTGATTTCGTCGACGCGGCAAATGAAAAATCTAATTTTAAGAGGGGAAAGAAAAGACGCTGAAGTTTATTTATTTACTTTTTCTTCTCTGTAAAAATAAGCCGTTCTCTGGGGTGGAATTGAAAGAAGAAGCGGCAGCACATATCATTCCCTGCTCTCGCGGAGACGGCCGGCCGCGTGCGAATCTGAATGCGGCGACGCGCCGCGGCTGACGCGTGTCACCACCGTCGCCGTCTCCCAAGCACACAGTGTGCCGCTGTCACCGTCTCCCATCACGGCGCGAGAGAGTCCGCCGTTGACGCACCACGACTCCCAGATTAGATTCACGTTTTCCCCGTCACCATGACGACGTGCGTACAAAACATCTCGCAGCAGCTTGTTATTGCTTCATTACAACCATGTTTGAAGTTTTTCCACACCCCCCCTCCTCCCACACTCGTCCTCTCCTGCTCTCTATTTGTTTTGGGGTCTCTTTTGGCTCGCAGGAACCTCGGCCGGCAGATAAGCAGACCGAGGCTCCATCAAAGGATGTCCTCCCCTGCAAGCAATTACCCCCTCCAGGATAAGCTCCTGTTATTCCCTTTTACAAGGAGGGCTGATTCCCATCCGCCGGAGCCAATGGGCCGTGCGTGCACTCGAGACTTCAGTGGGCAGCGTGATGAGTAAATCGCCGTTTCAGTTGCGAATTCATTTGAGCCTCAAATCATGACATAAGTAACCTTCGCTTTTTTATAACCCTTTTAATCCGCTGAGCAGCGCCGAAGCTCTCAAATTGTTTGTCCAACTTGTTTCCCCACTTTTACCTGTTACTTTTCTTCTGCAGAAATAAATAGATTTTTTTTAGATTAAGTAGATTAAACATATTTTCAAAATTATTGAAAAATAAAATGATCTTTTTTTAAAACAAAATAAAAAAGTAAAAATCTGAATTTTTTTCCTATTTTTTTCTGACAATTAAATTTATTTTATTAATATTTTTTGATTTTTGATTTTTTTTTGCAAAATGATCCAAGTTTTTTTTTAATTAGGTGAGAAAAATCTAATAAATGCAGTTAAGTATATCAGGCTCAATGTTCCACATTCTTTATAATTCAGAGACCGGAATAAATAAGTAGCCTGATAAAAGGCTAAATATTTACAACAGGAAGTTTAAACGTTATGGAACCACGATAAAACCTGAAGATTCATCAAGATTCACTAACTGTAAGGAATTAACTGGCACTGACAATAATAAAACCGTCTTCAGCGGGGCCGGTTATGCAAATTCCCCCATTTGGGTGAAGAAGAGTAAAGTGCTTATGGCACAAAATAACCACGTGCACTTTTTTTTCCCTGCTCCTGGCCGGGATCAGGCGATTCTCTGCATAATGGCTCCTGGGAGAGTGGAAACTGACAAGCTTCTGTATCTTTACTGCCACCTTGTTAATCATGTATATCATTATTTTAAAGCCACTTAATTTTTAGGGGACTTTATTTTATAGATAACCACAAAACAGCCCCCGCGGCCCTTCAACTTAATCAGTCCGAGCACCTGTAAAACAGTCTGTTCACTCCAACATGCGGATCATCACTTCTGTGAGGTGCCTTTTTTTACCAAGCAGCTCTGATAAATACTTTGAGATTTACAATGAGGCACTTTTAGGCAAACGCAGAGTAATTACACACGTCTTAAGTGTCGCTCTGAGCTTTTATTTCCACCCTCATACGTCTTATTTCTGATATCCTGTCGCCAAAATATCGTTTTTTTGGGAAAAAAACGCTCATACTTAATCTCTGTTATGACAATCTGATACTTTTTTCTTCCAAGTTAGTTTACGAAGGAAAACATTGGAGCATCGCTGTCCTCGTTTGGTTCAAAGTTTTCTCTTAACTTAGATACAAAATGAAAAGAACAAACATTTGTAGCAAAGTAGTGCGAGTAAATTTCATCGAATCGTCGTCTCTTCTGATGGTTTGAAACGCGACCGTCAAGATTTAGGCGAAATTTTCACCGAAAAAAATAGTCCAGGGACTCGAACCAGCAACCCTCCACTTATGTCTCGAATATAAATCACAGCATGAGCTCCAATTATCCAAAACAGGTGCAATAATGAAGTTGTCGAAGCTGTCAATTGGAAAAAGTGCCGCTCGTGCGCTCGACAACAGCTTTTCACGTTGTTGGAGTTTATTTTGAACGAAAACGAAAATAACGCTACCGGTTTCCACGGCCGCCGCGCTCCGGCGTCACCGGCGTCTTGTTTGCCATCTCAGCGCCGTGTGTACATTAGAAACGGCAGTTAATCATCTCACACGGCGGCGCCGTGACATGAGAGATTGCCTCAAACAGATTGGAGCGCCGTGGTCCCGCGCGCGACAGACGAGACGCGTGCGGAGCGAGGGGCTGGCGGTGGGGGGGGTGAAATAAATCGGAGATGCATTTCCATGTTTCTGAGGGGCGACGATTATGGCGTCTCACGGCGACACGTTTTCCGAAGGACACACCGTAAACTTCGACGCGTCAAGTCGTCAACTCGCTGCTTCCTCCGTCTGTTTGCGGGAGTGTGTTTCCGCCCCCCCGCGCTATACATTTGACAACTGCTTTCAATCCGGCGCTTTTTTCTCCCCAACTTTTGCGCGGCGGGAGTGGCAGTTTTGTCGCCGCGTTCGGAGAGCCAGAGGAGCCCCCCACCCCCCTCCCCCTTTCGTGCTGTCAACTCCGGTGAGAGGGAGTTGTGAGGAAGTGACGGAGCGAGTGACTGTCCCCCCCCCCCCCCTCCTTCAAAGAGGCAGGTATCAGCTACCTTTAACATCACTCGCGCAGCTCCGGATTGTACACGAGTCCCCTGCAGATGGCGAGACATCTGTACGCTCCGACACGGAGATCTTGGACCGCTGACAGGACGACGCTTTGCTTTTTTTTTGTTGCTTGATTTCAACTGGCAACCTAAAATTTCTCCCCCCTTTTTCTCGTTCCACTCGCTGTAAAAATTTACTGGGTGTACACCCATTCATCTGCAGCGATAACAGGACCCGCGGCCGCTTTGTTGGCTCCGGTTGGCGGCGGCGGCGTGACAGGGTGGGGGGGGTGTGGGGGGGGGGGCTGTACAATCAAAGCAGGAATCAAAGCGTGGGGAAACAATTACGGCGGCTTGTGTGTAGGTGAATGGCGGCAATGAAAAGCTCATTGTCAGCTTTGTGCGCCAGCTGTGGCGCGGGCAGAGAGATTTGAAAGGGCCGAGGAGGACGCGGGGGGGTGGGGGGGTGTAGGACATGCAGGGAGGTGGGGGGGGGGCATCGGCTCTCAAGCTGCCATCTCTGGGTACCGCTCACCTTTCCCCGAGGCCAAGATGCTGAAATCAGGAGCATCGCGGTGCCAGGGTGGAAAACAGCTCGGCCCAAACTCCCCCCTGCCCCCCCACCCTTTCTGTTGGTGATGCTCCACCGTATATGAACCGAACGACGTCAATGATTGACGGCTGTCTCGTCAGCGTCTCCTCACTTCTCACTCCTGACAGCAGACAGACAAGGAGGTCAAGTCTCCGGAGCGATCTCTGCCCCCCCTCCCGTCCCGTCCCTTTCCGCCCCCCCCCCCCTTCCTCCCATGCACCTCCGTCTCCATCAGTCTCGACACCCCTTTTCAAACGCCCACGTCCCTGTTTATTCCCCGCCATCACCATAATACCAGTCATTTGTGTGACACGGAGCTTGAAACCTGCAATTTTCGGGAAGTCTGCCTTGTTGCGCGAGCGACTCCGACACCATTCCTCGACGCGAGAGTGTTTTGATGCAGCCGCAGCCGTGATACAAGTCGCTAAGTAGCCTGAGGCGGGATCCTGTCTGCTAATGTCGCATGCATTTGACACAAACATGCTAAAGTCATGGTTACTCGGCTGGTTTTGAGCTGCATTTCAATCCCACAAGCACTTGATTCACTGGAATGTTTTGCAACATAATAAGGAAAAATGAATGGAGGTAAAATACGTGCTTGAGAACCGAATGGAGCTGATAACAGACACCAATCGGACCTGAATGATAAGCTCGAGAGGAAGCTTTTGTCGTTTTTGAGCGATCCAACACCGCCAGATGTTCTCTGGTCCTCAGGCAGCAGCTTGCAGTGCGGGGGGAGAAAGAAAAACCCGAAAAAACTGCAAGATCCCTCACTATTTGTTTTACTCCGGCACTCTGGGACGACTAACAGTCGCGCACCAGCGCCGGAGGGCTCGTATCGGCTCAAATACTGTCGACATGTGTGTCATATTTCCTGATTTAGGAGCGTGAAGCCTTTTTTGAGAACGGGCAAAGGACGTTTAAAATCGATCTGGAAACTCCCCGGTAGCCGCTGCGCCGTAATGTGTTCTTCCCTCCTGGTCCTTGAGCTGCACAGTTTTGATTTAACTGAAGAGGAGGTTTATAAATGTTTGCAGGGGGGGGTGAGAAGAGAGGGAGCAGGAGGAGGAGGAGGAGGAGGAGGGGAGCATCCCAGTCAGCTCGCCAGCTTGATTTAAAGGAGTGTATTCCTGCTTTCTCGTCTCTCAGAGAGAAAAACAAAATGTGGGGAGGCTGGTGTCAAATTACAAGAACATCATGCTGCAACATCAAGTGTTTGTGGGTGTCCAATCAGAAACAAAGGAAAGCTGAACACACGAGCGGACTCTCAACACCTGGAGGACTGTAATTTAGACGTGACACGTTCGAATTTCCTGAAATCTTTGAAGTCACTCTCGGATATCGATCCCTTCGACTGACACCAAACTTTCCTGAGATACTCCGCTAAGTAATCAGACAAAAAGTTACGAACTTCCTGGTCTCAAGTTGCTGAAATTTGCCTCTGTTAAGACTCCGCCGAATGAAACGTCTTCCGAGAGCAGTGTCGGGCTCTTATTTTGAAACCCTCAAAAAACGAAACCACCGCTGAGCACTTTGCACTTCTTGCTTGTTGAACATACTGCACATCACAAGGAGAAAACGCTGCTTTTATCCAGCTGCCGTGAGTGTGAACACTTCCTACTTTCATGAAGTTAAAACTGAAACTGTTGACCCATAATATTTATGTGCTGTTTGAACACTAGTTTAAAAAAACACGAGCGCGAATAGATTAAAAATATCGGAGGAACAAAACTTTGGAGCACACAAACACACACGCTGGTGCCCACTTGTGTCGCTTTTTGTGTGTGGGTGCGTGTGTGTGATTGTGCGTGTCTAAAAAAGAAGAAAAAAAAAAGCTGTTATCCTCGTGGCTTCCTGTCTCGCACCACGCATGAATTCACCCACTTCCACCTTTCCCTTCACACCCTCATCCATTATTCACGGACAGTGGACAACACACTCGTATCGACTCCACAGACTTTTAAAACAGCACGCTGCTGATAATACCTGCTCTGGCTGAGGGAGGGGGGGGTAGGGGGGGGGCAGCGGTGCATT
>JASSRZ010000060.1:3222304-3234211 GCA_032164315.1 Malacoctenus gilli
CCCCCCCCCGCCCCCCCCCCCCCCCCCCCCAGCGTTGCATTAAATTATGCCAATATCCAAAAGCTCACAATCTTTCATGCTCTGTAACATTTTCTAACTTTCTCTCTCGCTCGCTCTCGTTTTCTTTCTGCCGGTCCTGCAGGTTAAAGGAGGGGTGGGTGGGTGGGTGGGTGCTGGGGGGGGGATAGAGATATTCCAGTCGCCTCGGGGGAATATTTTCTGCTTCTATCACTTCTGTTGACAACAGTGTGCACAGCTTTTTCCTCTCATTTCCCTAGCAGGCAAGGTCACCTGCGGCATTTGCATTTAATGGAATTGTTTCTGAGGAGATTCTGATTTGTATTAATGCGCGTGTATGCGCCATTTTTCTTTCCTCTCCTCCTCCTCCTCCTCCTCTTCTTTTTTTTCATGACAAGCTCTGAATATTCACCACCATCCAGCGCTAAAGTCAATAAATTCCCTCGGATTCGGGCGCGAGCGGTTACGGCGCCGGTCCGGAGGAGAAAGACTTTGAGGGAGGGAAGGAAAAAAGGCCTCGCAAGAATCCACATGTGGTCGCGGATGCGTCGGCTGCACTGAGCACACATTATAAATCTGCATGCATGGAAGTTGTACCTTCTCCAGGGTGCGATTTTGCAGGGGGTGGAGGGGATACCCCCCCCCCTCACTGCTCCGGTCTGAGAAGTGTGTTTTTTCCTCCTTCTTCACATCCACACACACACAGTGATTTAAAGCTACTTCACCAGGAAAAAACACTGGACAAAACGCATTAGATAACCCGCTTTGAGTCTCGGCACAGCGGCGCAGCTGTACGACGCACACGATCGACTCTAACTCACCCTCCCGACTTACTCGCGCCAGGTCTGAGAGGGAATCTTAAGTGGGCCTTCTAATGGACTGAAGACAGCGTTTGCAATGGTTGCTGGAACATATACGTAGTAAAGAGCATCACTCGAGTCTCTCTCTCAATATATACATGCGCTCTATTCAAAGAATATCTATTCAGGAGCTCTTCTTTGGCCGTTTCTTACATTTTTTTTTTCCCGCATGCGACTTCAATTTTGTCCATCTTATTCATCTAACACCATCTTGTTACTCTTTGCTTCGACTTCAACAGCACTAAGGCACCATTAGCATGTGTATTTTTTGAAGAGACCTCCAGTGGTCGGCTTTAAAATGAAGGATTTGAATACAAAGCGGACGAGAACGTTGTAATCTTTGGTTACGAACGAGGTAGAGGCAGAAAACGAACGCAATTTGAGGGATTGGAGTCTGACGGCATTATCGGAAGCAAGTCAGAAGGTTATGAGGTGGTCATTCGTAGTTAAAGCCGGGTAGCTGTTGTTGGACACGTCCCGGCGGTGGCAGACTTGGAAGGAAGGCGAGTGTCAAAGAGGAAGAGCAGCCTGTTGAAGTTTGAAGAGGTTTGTTCAAAGAGAATCACTCCCTGAAAGCACCAGCTCGCGTTTAACACTCCTGTTCCTCAAAATCTCCCATTTCCTACTCAATTTCACATCCTCGGCTCGACAGAAACCTTTCACTCTCGACGCCGCACCTCTCTCGCTCTCTCCCCGACTCGCTTGCATCATCAGAAAGCGAGGCCCATGGCAAACTCTTGGCCCCGGCCCGGTTGCGCCAGAGCGAATGGATCCCTTGGCGCGATTCGCTCCACACAGCCCTGCCGGCCACGACACGCTGGTAAATCGTCATACCCGGCTAATCGGCGGAGTGGTGGGTGAGACGCCAGAGATGGAGCCGGGGGGGGGGGGGCACGCGGTGCCCCCTGGTGAAGATGAATCACTTTTACACGGAAGCGAGCCTGAATGCTACAGCGAGAGATGCTCTAAAAATAAGAAAGAAAAAACCTCCGTCTCTGTGCCTGTGGAGGTAGAGCACGCTCGGATGAACTCTTTTATTTTGTAGGATGTGTTGTTTTTCTAGGGCCCCGCGAACGGAGAGCTCACGTTTTTTTCAGGGTCTCCCGGCGGATGTTTACCGTCGACAACAATCCTGAATGCTGCTGTGATTCCTCCGATTTAGCCGTTTTTCACCTCTCGACTAAACGCGGTTTCTCCTCATTAAGCGAAGGGGGGGTAAAAAAAGCCCAAATTATTAATTCGAATCAAAAGAACCGACTGTTTCCGTCGTTAACGACACCGAGGTCGCGTCCTTGTTTTTTTTTTTTATTCTCCCTTTGATTGTTCAAGCAGAAACAAGATCCATTTCTAAAATAAAATAACTGACTGGATTAAATACCTTATTAAACCGACACTCCAGAAATGTTTGCAGAGTATTTATGACTCAAAATTTTTCAATCGCTGTAAATAACAGCACTTCTTTTCCCCCCATGATCCTTTTCTAAAGTAGCAAAGCTCCAGAGACGCCAGTTCTGCACAAACATGCTTCCAAATAGTTGGAAAAACAACGGCATTAATGCAAGTATTGTTTACAGATTTGCATGTCGATGCATCATTTCCAGTCAGATTTTAAGTTGGAGTTCGTTGACTCCGCACTTTGAGTGTTCGGCACCTTAAACTGAAGGTTTTCTTCTGAGAGTCCGCCGTCGACTCGCTCTCTGTTGAAGACGCACTCAAGTGAAACGACAACTTCCTGGTTTCACTCCAAAAATCCGACAACTTTTCGGGAACCCCCCTGGACGTTCGCGACCACGATGAATAAGTAAAAGTGTCGCGCCACGTCGCCTTTAATCCTTGGTTTTCAAGGACGCTTCTAATGGGATGGGGATCAAACCGGCAACCTCTGGAGTGAAGGACGACCGCTGGACCAACTGAATCCAGGAAGTCCCTCCTGTGCTGCAGGAAATGAGCCAGAATCACCTCTGAGACTGGCGGCCTGATCGACGCGGAGCCTGAACAAAACCCGAAACCAAAGCGAGTCGCAGGACTCGGTGTGGCCCAGATGTGACGTCAGCACTTCCGCTCTCTATAGGCTGCCCGTGGTCCTCGGACATCTAGCAGAATACGCAACGACCGATGCTTGTTCCCCTCAATAATTCAGCACCTCCTCCGCACGAGTGCGGCACGAATTCGCCGCGTGTTTGCTGCCGTTTTTTCCTCCCCTCGCTATCTTGGATATAATCAGCAGATAAGGTGGGTTCTCTCTTTTCTGTACGGGCTTCTCGGCGTGGCCTTTGATTTCCACATTAATACCCGGCTTCAATTAAAAGCTAATGTCTAATGAAGAGACATAATTTGTCGGGGAAGATTGTTTCGTGTGTTGCATCCTGATGAAGACTGATCGCGTGTAGGTGTTAAAGTGAGAAGAGGCCTAATTATATACAGTATGTCTGAATAATTGAGACGTCTTCAAGATGTTCCTATTTTCTTAAATATGCCTGTAATACGCGTCATGATACGAGCGATAAAATAATGAAATATGCCACGAATAAAGTGAGAAATCCACAGGAAATTCGTTTATTTCTGGTGACCGAACGATGTCCAGCTTTCACCGCCCATTTGCATGTGTAAAGAGTTAATTATGGCATATATTCACAGACAATGTTTAGAATTAATGTGGCATCTGCGAGCTATTTAGACTGTCAAATCAGTTTCTCCGCCGCGCGCGCTGTTTGTGAGCGCCGCAGACAAGCGTTATTAACTCCCAGCTATAATCCCTGCCACAGACATGGGCAAAAATACATCTTAAAAACATCTATAAGCTCATTATCTTTTGAGTGTCAATGGGAATTGGGAAAAAAAGCGCCCGGATGAGCTGCAGGTTCACACCCGGCAGTGCAATGTTTGACGCTGATGTGCTATAGATATCTATTTTCTGTGCGGCGGTGGCGGCGGTTTCCATTTCGGCTCACAAGCTTTACTCTCCCTTTTTTTTTTTTCCAAATTTATCTTTCCAGTCTCTTTCTTCGCATCTCATATCTAAACACTAATCAGCCTCTCTGCCACACATCCTGCAAAAAAGAGAAAAACCTGCTTTGAGCCTCAGCGCGGAAGTAAAAACTGCAGGATGAGTTTCTTTATCAGGCGAAAAAAAACAACAGTGTAAACAGGAGGAAACTGCCCGTGCGTCTCGGGGACGGCAGATGCGGTGCGGTTTGCCGCTGTCGTGAGAGGTTACTTCAAGTTCAGTGGGTAAACTGCGAGAAGCGTCGAGGCTTCGAATAGCTCGGACACCTGAGTTTAGAGGCAATTAAAAGGATTGTCCAGTGAACTCCACAGCGAGGGGTCGCACCGCGATGAAAGCACGGTCAATTTGCACCTCAATCAAAGAGCCGAATAAACGCAGTCGTCCAGGATCCTCTTAAAATGTTGGACGCAAGTAGGATCGTCACGCTGGAGTTGCAGATTATTCTTCTCCCGCCATCTTTCTTTCTCGTTGGCGCTCGTTTTGACTCGGAGAATCTGCTGACGCGAACTCTCCTCGGAGGGAACGAAGGGGAGGATTTCTGTGGCCTCCTAATCGAGGATTGTTTGCGAGGTTTTTTTTTGTCGGAGGGGGATTACAGCGATGTCGAGGACTCGAGGTAATCGCCACTCCGCAGTCGGACCGACCGCCCTCAGATGGAGGATTTGGTATTGTGACCGCCGCTCCTCAAGGGGAGCGCCGGCACGAGTTGACTCCGAGGGCACGGCGCGGTGCGGAGCTCAAAAACGGCGGCGGCGTGGTCAAGTCGCTTACCTCACAGCAAGAAGGCGCCGGCGTCTCGCCTTCCTGTGAGGAGCCTGCGCGTCTTCCCGGCGACTCGTCCCGGGTGTCGTCCAGCTGGGTTTGGCTCCAGCGTCCTCTGACCCTACGAAGGATAAAACAGTTGCCACACGTGACATAACTGCCACAAGCAAACTGTGTTTGCCCTGCGTTTGACGTGTTACGTTAACTATAAACTCCATCAGAATCTGTGATGAAGGAACTTTTCCCAGCCAACAGGAGGACGACTTTTATGATGACGGGCTGCTCCTGGAAACTCCTGTAAGTGCACGTCGCCTCAGCTTTGCGTCTAAGCGACACTTAAAAGTAATTTGCTGACATCAATTTGCATTATTCCATTTGCATTAAGTAGCTTTAATGCAGAAAGGAACTTCATTACGGCGAGCGGGAGGCGGCCGGGAGACGGCGATTTCGCAGACATTAAGAGCAGAGGCGTGTAAAGGGGGGAACTCAAAACAAAGCGCGGAAAACGTCCAGGTTTTATCGCTTCGGCGTCGGCCCATTGGCCGCTCGACTTCCTGTTGAGTCGACAATTTTGTCCTCGCTGTGGCGGAGCGGATGAGGTCGGGGGGGCCGCCTTGGAAGCGTTGCTTCTACCTGGATCTGAGGGTCAGGTTGGCTTCGCGTCCTTACAACAGTGGTCATTTGGGGTAACGTCTGGGTAGATTTACAAAAAAGCCAAGTCAAGGAATGACGGATACACGTTTTAAATCTATGATGCAAACGAGAGGCTTTTACTTTGAAAATCAAAGCTTGACTTGGCCTAAACAAGTGAAAAACCTCAGAAAATTTTCTTCCATTTGCTTTAATTCTTTCAAAAACAGAATTTTTTTTACTGAACACCAACTTCTGGTTGGTTTTAACTGCGCGAATTAACAACCACCCGGATCTCCCGCCTCAAAGCTGCGACTCTGGAGGGGGTGGGAACACAAAGTGACATCGCGGGTCAGCAGTGTTGGTTCCCGACGCGCGGCAGTTAACCGTCCTGTGGACGTGTTGGAGCTGTAAAGTGGCGTTTGGACAAAAGGGGAAACAAAGGGGGGTGGGGGGGGTGTTGGGGGAAGATTCGCCTTGCATCAATTGTAAGAACCAATTGCGGCGAACGGCGGATGTTGCATGTTAATTACAACCTTTGCCTAATGCTTGTAAAATGCAGGCCGCTGTTCCATTTGTCTGCCAGTTATTAGATAACACCGCGAGGTGCACGTATACACGAGACCCCCGCACGCTCTCTGGAATCCGTAATGAGTCGAACATCACAACAGACATCAGACGCAGAACGAGCGGCGCCGCTACAATTACTAATTCATGAGTTTCTTTGCTCAGGGTGTAATGTTATTATTTGTTGTGAATACTCTTTGTTTGGCCGCGACAAAACAGAAGAGTGCCGGCGCGCTCGCCGATGTTTTATTGGGCTTTCGGTGTGACGGGTGTTGGACTGTGACAGCAGACATCACCGACTCGTTAAAATAAAGGCACGAAAAAAAACACCCCAAAAAAATGCTAATCGCCTGGCTCGCTTCACACGAGTGCCAGAAACGTTGTCGCCATAGAAACACTGGCAACTCCAAGTTGTTGTCGGTAGAAAAGATTGGCTGTAATTCCCGGTAACTGAACCATCTTTTTCTCACTTTTATGCATCAGTACAACTGTTAGAAGTCAGAGGTGTTACAATACAATCTCACGGGAATATATTGACGCCTTAAACAATAAAAGTATGTCAGGAAACTTTAAAGTCTTAAAGCACAAGCTGTGTAGTATAAGTACTACCATGGATGTACACCTGGGGGCAGTTCTGAGCATCCTCAGCCTCACGCTTGTATTTATTTGTTGTTTTTTGAAGGCAAAACCTTCATTTTGTAGAGACTCACAATGCCATCTGGTGGAAAAACGTTAGAAGATCATGTCCTTATTATTTGTCTTTCTTTACATGATAAATTAAAGACTGCAGATTGTCATTTTTTATGATATTCGAAGGAATTTTCCTCTTGCGAGTCGACTCTCGAGTGGCTTATGAAACTGCCTCAAGTATGAGGCAAAGAAAGTGATACGCCGCCGCAAATCTATGCAATCGTTCAGTTTTTGAAGGCAATTTACTGATTAAAAGACATTTGTGGTCAGCGTTTTTGATTTAAGTGTTCAAAAAGAGGGGGTCCGTCACAAAAGCAACGTGGACTCCTGCTCTGCTGCCGCGCACCAGCCCGTCGTCTGTCTGTCTGTCTGCACCTTGTCATGCTCAATTCGTGCCACCCTCTGGTAGTTAAGTAGCGAGCGTGTCAGCGCGACTGTCAGGTAGCATTTTTTCCCCAGGTCACACACACACACTGATGTGATGGACACACAAACTTGGGTCGACACGGCAACAGACCGACTCGGAGATGACGCCCGAGAGACCACGAGTGAAAAAACCCCACCGCGTGGTCGCGACGCCCCCCTCGGCCCCCTCGCCCCTCCCCCCCCTGCTCTCGACGGCACGTTTTTTACATTAAATGGGAAAATATGAATTGTTTTACGCTTGGGCACGGCTAATTACAATGCAAATATATGACGGCGCCGGTTCACCGTGTGCCCATAGGTTGACAAGAACAAACGCGATATGGAGATTGCGGCTCATTCTGCTTCACCTAGAAAGCCAAGGGCAAATGGAAATGGTTTAGTGGGGCGAATCGGCCCCAACACGGCCCCGGCAGGGAACTTCGGTCCCGGCTTTAATTAATGAGCGCCAGTGTTTTGGAATGTAAATACGCAACTAAGCAGACAGACTGTGCAGCGGAGTGAGAAAGCCCGACTGCGAGAACACGCATACATTTGACTGTCTATTAAATCTGAATTTCACCGTCCTGCCGCTCGTGATGTCATCGATTCTTGATGAAGTGACACAGTTTATCAGGCAAATGATGGGTGCAGCCTTCATCCGGACATGTTTTATTCATTAGGACTCACGGAGGAGCACAACCAGAGAGCCTTCGCCGATCCTCGGCCTCCGTAATTACTGACGCCGAGCTGGAAACACCGTCAGATCCGCCACTTACGGGAGTCTTGAGAAGGACGAATCCGATCTGATCTCGCCGGTACCTGTCGGCGATTTAGCCTCGAACAACGCTGCGTTGTTACGACAAACAGGACGCCAGTTTTTCTCGGACGACGCGTCAAAACTCTGGAGGAAAAAGTGCGTGTTTCAGGCGAAAGAAGCGTTATCGCAGCGTTTCTATCATGTCTCACGCGCGCTCTTCTTTCAGAGGGATTGGCTCAGGACAGATAAAAAGCTTCATGACTGAATTAAGACCATCCCAGATAACCCTCCTTGACATTTGTGCGAGTCTGAGCGCTACACGCGTTCCCGGCTAAAGCCGTATAAGATATTGCCTGGAGGAAGAGTGACCTTTCGCTCCGACCACCACAGTGTCATTACTTTCTCCAGTTTATGAGGGAATCTGGAGCTAAACTCCAGCGACGATCCCTCGAAAAATGCTCCGGGAAACTGCAACAACAACGAGTTACGGCCTCAGCTCCCTTGAGCTTGTAATAAAATCCGACCAAAAAGCAGGACGAGAACTTGAAAGCACATATTTTTTTAACACAACGCAAGCAAGACATATTTCTTGATGATCTGGACACAATTGTAGGTCTATACGCTACATTCAAAGACGGAGAAACCCACGCAGATCCACGGAAATCATTAAAACGCTGTACCTGGAGGGCAGAAATGAATGAGAGTGGTCATATCGACTGAACCACGAGGCCCGTAGCCTGTTTAGCTGCAAGCAGCCGGTTCGGTACTGCAAACGCACGCAGGACCAACCGGGACACATCCACGCAGGACGAGCCGGGTTCGAACGCAACCGCTCAGCGCCTACGAGTTCATGTAGGTGGGTAAAGATTTACTCTTCGGCCTTGCTCAGTTACACCCGTGCAGAAAGATACTTAATGCTGAATTATCGGGAAAAACGGCTAAGAACGTTGGCATGCGAGACTCTTAACCGCATGTTTATGCAGCTTGTTGGCTGTCCACAAACTCTGACGCGCAGGGAAGTCCAAACACTGACGACCTAGCGAAGTTTCGGTTCGCGGGGAAAGGTTTCGCCAACTTTCCGTGGAGGCCCCGACCTCGTCACCGCGTTCTCAGACTACAAGGAAGATTAAAAGTGAATCCAAGCTGATGACACAGAGGTCAGGCAAATATAATAACCTCCAACCACGAGCAAACACCGCGCGCCACGATCGCGGTGAATAAATAGCACCAATCTGCCGAGACGTTTCAATTTTATTCCTCGCCGCCGCCGCTGCCGTCAACTTTTATCGGTGCGTGGAATAAAAGGATGAGTAATATCCTGTGTCGGACTCTTCTCGGGGTTCATGAGTAACGACAACCCCCCCACCCCACCTTCGGGGTCTTTGTCCCCCGACAGTTCATTGGGTGCATTAGCATTGTTTAAGCTGCTGATGAAGACTTCGCCCTTCCTGTTGGGTCAGCAGAAATCAAACGGTGTCGGCCCTGAATTTAATGTGTCAAAATGAGAGGGAATTATGGATCATCAGCACCGGCGGCTTTTAATGCAGCGCAGCGTGAGCCAAATGAAAAGTGATCGCTATTTTTTGGTCTTTCGCTTCAGGGGGGGTCGGGAGGGAGTCTCACGGTGTTTAACGACTCTGAGAAACATCGGTGGCGGTCTTTGGAGTCAACCGGGTTACTTTTTTCTAATCGAGGTGTGAGTTGGCTCTGGGGTGAGGATCGGTTTTTACAGCATTTAAAGTGTCATTTTCGCTGGTAAAACTGCAGGAAAAGCGCGGGAATTTGTTGTGTTTTCCGAGCCACAATTGTGCCTTGAGGAAAGCACAAATACGCCTTCCTATTATCTCATGTAAATAAGCCGAATGTGTTCTTCAGAGGCAATAATATTCGCCGGATATCTACAAAAAAAAAACCCAACAACAGTCCTGCCATGTCGCTGTGAAACGCGTTTATTTAGAAAGCGATGATAACCCGGTAAAGAATAAAAAATAAAAAGAAGGACGCCAGAAGCCAATTATTTATCCCCATGCAGAAAAACGACCCAACGCGGTCAAACGGAGAAGGTCAAAGGTTCTTTGGGAGTTTTTCAAAGGTACCAGAAGCACTCGCGGGGGGGGGGGGGGAGTTAAAAGCAACAGAGTGAGGTGTTTTCAACGAGTCAGCAAGTCCCCCCCGAAGCGCCGAGACTCGAGGGGGGTCCACATCGCCGAGCAGCTCTCTAATGAGGCCCGTGGCGAAGTCCTGACGAACCTCCGCCATTCCTCAACTGGTCGAGCGAACAAAAAGGTCATTTTCGGGGGGGGACCCCTTTACCGACGGCGCGTCGGTTCCCGAAAGCAGCGCTGCCCACTCTCTGCTTCGCCGTCGTCGTCACGGCGCCCAAATTGCGGTGACAGAGAGAGAGAGGAGGGTGATTATTCGGATGTGCGCTGACAGTTGACATTTCCTTACAACCAATCGCGGCATTTTGGGGGGAAGAAAATGTCTCCCTAATGATTCATCTCCAGTCAAAACTTAGATTCTGGGAGAAAACCTACAGCCGAAACACGCCCCCCCCTCCCCCCCCCCCCCCCACACACCCGAACGTAACCCCCCGGCCCCTCCCCCTCCCTCCTCTCAATCAATATTGTCTCGACTAATGAGGTGTCAATTGAATCACTCCATCTGGCAGCGCGCGAAAACAGACTCCACCAGCGCCGGTTGGCATGTGCATCCCCTGCATGACAACGAAGTTTGGGATTGGACGATCAACTCATTAGATACAGTATCCCTGACGCATTCTCGCCAACGCCGGCAATGGCCGCCGACGCCGCCCGCTACGAGGGTCCGTCGTTCCCCCCTCCGCGTTCACACGTCGCCACTTTATGGGCGTTAATTACGCCGGCAGAGTCCTGGGCGCGTTGTTGTTCTTGTGTTCCTCGTTGTGTACAATGCAATCAAGTTTTTAATTAGAGATATTTGTGTATTTAGTAGAGTGCAAATTATACGATGACAACGGGGGGGGGGGTGTTATGTGTGTGGGAGGGGCCGTCACTCCAGGGTGTGAAAGAAACTCCGTCCGGCGTCGTCATCTCTTTAGTCAATGAAAGACTTCCACTCATTACAGCGCGTCGCTTGTTAAACCGAAGCGTACGGGCCGAATAACAATAAATCAGAGGCAAGTTTACGAGCCAAGCGCCACTTACGGTGCGGTTGCAGTCGCGCAGACGCCGTCCGTTGGTGGACGCAACTGCCGGGGGGAAGGACGGTGGAGGACGCTCCCAAAAAGTAGGCGGAGGGACGTCGTCACAACCCTGCAGAAAAACAAAGGAGAGGAATAATTTGACATCAGTTGGAGAGTCGCAAACTGTTCGTCATGAAGTAGAGAAGCGCTCACAAACAGACAACAATAAAGGTTATTTTTTGTCTTAATAAGGAGTTCTACTTGAACAGCAGATGTCTGGTTTTCAGGGGACAAAAGCAACTGAAAGAGCTCGTTTGAATCTCCAAATCTGATATCAGACGCCTGCCGCTTCAAAACAAATCAATTTCTTTCCTTTTAAATTTCACATTTTTATTTATTTATCAATTAACGGACTGCCGGAGTGCAGCGACTTGAGCTGGGGAAGAGCACCACCTTCCTCTTTGTTTTCCTTTTTTCGTCATTAAAATTTTTCAGACTAATTTCGTAGGTTAGAACCCGGGATTTTTCTTTTTTTTTTTTTTAAAGCGGTTCCGTCAACCTCAAACAAACAAACCTAATTAAAAGACAGCAGTGACTCAAACTAGAAGGTGACACTTTTATTTTTTTTAATTTGGTGGCAAACTTTCAGGTCATAGGGTTTGTTTTTCTGCTCAAAACTGAACATTTTAAATTAAGTATGTCACGTTTTATTACTCTGCATGTCTGAAAACGTTGTTATACCTTCAAAAAATGTACTTGTGAGTGCAGGAATTAATGCAAACGGGCACTTTTCAAAGCCTGTCTATGATGCATACTTAAAGACATATAATTACTATACAAAATATGTGTATTTTGCGGGATAAATACACAGAAACAATGATGATACACATGCATCTTTACATGGTAGCAAAATAAAGACGACCTTTGAAGCCACGTCTTCCGAGGGACCCGTTTCTCAACACTCGGAGTGAAAAAAAAGGAGGATTTTGCATCATCCCGCTGAGCTTCTATTGGTTTCTTCCTTTCTTTAGACACGGCCGAGATGCCA
>JASSRZ010000060.1:3235960-3261560 GCA_032164315.1 Malacoctenus gilli
AGTTGCAAAAGTTCACCAAAACTCCTCCCGTCCGTCAATCCCGGCGAGGAGAGTCGTTCGTAAACGCTCGATGGCGAAGGTGGAGAGGCACGATCTCGCTCTCTCTCTCTCTCTCTCTCTTTCTCTGAGGTGATAATGATTCAAACGTGGCGAGCAACAGGAAGTAAGACACAACTGGAGGTTTTTACAAGTCAACAAAGTGGAGGCCCACAGGAAAACAAAGTTCAGACCGAGGGTGGGAGATAAATCCCGGCTGCAGACAAAGCCTATATTTCTGTGTCCCTGCAGTTTTGCTCTAATCTGTCTCTCTCAGCCCTGTAAGCTATTAAAGGCCAGACAAAGGCAGTCCAGAGTTAAGCACCCTGTGGGGAGATCTTATTTACAGTGTAACTGCCACTTTGACTGCCTGCCACCTCTGTCTTGCTCCTGTGCTTCCTCCTCTCTCTCTCTCTCCCTCCATCCACTATTTTCCCACTCTCTCTCTCCTTCTTCTTCTCCTCCTTTCACACTTCCATCTGCTGCGGCAGGGCTTTTAATCTCCGGCAGCTGAAATTCCATCTTTCAGGCTCCACTCGCCTCCCCCAGAACCCCCCCCCCAAAAAAAGAGAAAGAGAGGGGGGCCGGTGTTCAACTTCTTGTTTCTGACTCGGCGTTTAATGGAACTATTGTTCAGTTTGAGGCATATCCCATTAGGTGAGGCCAGAGAGTGAGGGGGGAGAAACATAAGTAATAGGCCGCCACTCTGGCCATTTCTCTCAGGACTCGCCACCATTAGGGCGCCGCTTTTTTTTTCCCCCGTGTTCATCCGCTACACATCCTCGTGGCGGTCCACAACAAGTTGTGGCAAGCGGCGGATTGGAGGCCGCTGCTCCTCATCGCTTACGTCCCCAATAAAGTTTGACTTCCCCGCTCGCAAGGTGGCGAGTCGAGAAACGTCCACGAGGCTGCGGACTTTCAGACACATGTGGAGAAGAAAAATACTTGCAAACCGAAGCCCAGAAGGTCCAAAAAAAGAGAGAAAATCAATAGTGTGACACTCAGCTTTTCTCCAAACTGTCAGCAAGAAAATATACCCGGGGAAGAATTCATCATTTGCATAGTGTGGTACCTTAAAACGGCCTGACACAAGTAATAAAAATGTATTAGCTTGCCAGGACACGGGAGGAGGGGGGGAGGGGGGGGGGATGTTGTGCTGAGTGTGTTGCCTCGCCGTGCTGAATAAGCTGAGGCCACAAAACTTCCTCCTGGGCTCTCCACACCATCCTACCAGGAGTTGATCTTATAATTGTGAGAGTGACACCCCGTGTTGCCGGCGCAAGTCCCACCCGGCACCGCCCCCCCCCCTCCACCGCCGCCCCACATCGTGCTTCTTTTTGCCCGAGCCTGAAATTTTGTTTTTTTTCTGGCTGTAGCGCCTCGGGCTGCCGAACTCTCGGCTGGTAAACATTCCCCTTCAATTATAGCGGGGGGAAAAAAAGCCTGTCATTGGTGTCGCGGCAGGTAAGGATGTTAAAGTGTTGAGGGGAGTGTCTGAAGAGGAGGAGGAGGAGGTGGTGGTGGTGTTGGGGGAGGAAGAGGGTGAGGGTGTGAGGGGGGGGGGGAGTCTGCTTATGTATTTAGCAACAACCCCAGCTTCTCCCACAGGCAACACTTTGGCAACAAAGGAAATAATCACCACTTAAGCCCCCCGTCCTCCAACATGCTTATTATCAGTGGATGTAAATAAGTCAATTAGCATTCAGACCGTCCACTTGGACCAAGGCCCGGCTGAAAATAGCTTCATTATTTTTTCATTATTATTATTTCTTTTTAGTCCTGCGACTACTCAAGAGGGGGCTCGGTGCAGAGTCTTAGTGGGATTTTATCCCAGGAACAAGAGGACATGAGGGCGTGTCCATCAAGGTCAAAAACAATACGAAAACCTTCAACATGTCTCTTTGTTATGATTCCGACTTTTTTTCCCAAAACACATCAGAATTTGATCTTTCTTGTCCTTGTGTCATTCGTTTTAATATCTCTGATTAAAGGAAATGACCTCTAATTGAGAGATCATGATTTGCCCGATGACAAAAGCAATTTTTCAAAAGTGCCCTTCAAAATAAAAGCACAGAATAGTTTCCGAAGTCAG
This sequence comes from Malacoctenus gilli, assembly GCA_032164315.1. NCBI lineage: Eukaryota > Metazoa > Chordata > Actinopteri > Blenniiformes > Labrisomidae > Malacoctenus > Malacoctenus gilli. The sequence continues at coordinate 3,238,089 of JASSRZ010000060.1, forward strand.
TTCGAAATGAATATTTTGCCAAATTCGGACTCCGATTGTTGCAGCGACTGAGTAACGAGCTACTGAAGGCAGCTATGCAGGACTGCGGCAGCGACAGCTGCACTCTGTGTGCTGCTGGGCTTCAGTGAAGATGTATGTCAGCGAGATCAAGCAGCGGGCTCAGATGAAGTGCCTCAGAAAGCGGCGGTGACAAACGGCGTCTCCCCGGGCCTCGCCGCGGACCCGCGACATGGAAACCGGACAAAATGGCCTGGCTTGAAAGACAAGGCTAACATGCCAGCGCCACATAAATCACGCTCTTCTTTTAAAATAAAAAAAAATGGACCTCCTCGCTCTCTCGCTCCTGTTTGTGGCTGACGCGGCGGCGGCGGTGGGCAAGGTCAGCCGCTGTTTGAAACATCAATCGCTCCGAGACCGGCGGCGGCTGCAGTGGCGGCGCTGCTCTCCGCGTCACTTTTATCCCTTCGACGTGGTTCGAAACGAGACAAAAGGGTCCCGAAAGATGAGGGCAACTGTCAAGGTTATTTGACTGTAAGATGCCCGACAAGTCAGATTTATATTTGGATAATAGCCTCTGGGAGGTTGGAGTCTCCCGCCCGATAAAACACTCCGTTTGGACACAGCCACTCGTAAATCGAGGATTTGACTACGCAGTAAATGTAGGACATACCACACACTGAGCGCCGGAGCAAAAGGTTACATGTGGGCTGTTTCTGAAGCCAAATTCTCGTCAAATAAAACCCTCGACGATAAACGGCGACGAATCTCATGTGATGCCAAGCTCGGAGGACGGCGGGAGGAGAACTGGCACGTTCAGCAAAGCTTCTGCACTTTCTCCTTCTTGTCTTAATTTAAGGCAAACCACAGTGGGATCGAAACGAGCTCGCCGTCCAAAACGCCGATGGAAACATTCGCCCAAAAAAAACCCGACAACCTATGGAGCGGATAAACTGCGACGAGGCCCCCGAAATCACTTCCAAAGCAGGTGACAAAGCGATTAAATTCAAATGCCGACTCGCAAACGACTGCAGCACAAAGACATCGACCCGTCACGATTAGCATTCTCTCCCAATTGCAGGACTTAAAATGAATTCCAGCGACTCTGGACGAATAAAAGCATCATGTTGGAGGCTGATTATCGAGGGAGGCGTGGTATTCCTCGGAGGCGACTCGCGGGGCTCCAAAGACTGCAGCATCTCCACATACACGGTGCTGAAAATCTCTGCCTGAGCCGGACGGAGCGACATCCCGCTTGCTGACAAACTGAAAGGAATGTTCAGACTGAGCCCGAGGCGAGCGCAGGCGGGAAAGGGTTAAATCCGCTCGGAGTGGGAGTAAAAAATGAGGCAGAGGAAGGTGACCTGTCAGAACTGGGAGTCAGAGGCGCCACACAGACACGCGGGCGTCCGCGCGTTCATTTTGTCGAGCGGCGAGCCGGCGGTCCGTCCTGTTTGTCCGTCCGCTGCGTTCGAACTGACAAACACAAAAGCTTATTTTCCCTCCGTTCGGCCCCGGAGTCACCCGAGCGCGGGTACAGTCGCGGCGCGGCGGCCGGCACACACACACACACACACACACACAAAAAATCAACAAACACAACAGACAAAAATACCGAACGACACTGACACTTTCCGTCTCGCCCACGATCGAGGAAAACAAGACCGAGATGGGTGAGGAGCAGGCGTGCTGCAGACCCGAGTAAAGAAGATGAATTTCGAAGAAAAAGGACAAAAATCCGAGTGTAAATGTTGGTTAAAGCTGCCGGAGGGGCGAAACATTGTGGCGAAATGCAATAAAGACGAGCCGGCCCACCCGCAGGTTTGATGGCGGCAAGTTAAACTCCTCTGCGGCCGCGACAACACATAATTCATCTTCACGTCGTCGTTTTTGTCAGTTCACCCTTCTCCTCACTGCAGCACAGATATTAAACCAAACCATTCCAGTGAAGCCAAATGTCTGTAGACACACCAGACCGTGGCCCAGCTGGGAGAGTGGGTTGGCAGTTCAATCCCCCCACCTTGACCTGTCCATGTGTCAACGTGTCCTTGAGCAAGACCCCGAACCCGGAATTACTTCAAGTGGAGCGTGAGTGCAGTTGAAAAGCACTAGAAACTCAAGTGGAAGCCATTCACCATCCTTCAAAATAAAAGCACCGAGCAGTTTCCAGATTCGAGTATGCATTTTTTTATTATATCTGCTAACCGCCATGCTCGTCGGCCATTCAGGTTGGACGCCGCCGGATTAGAGGTCCAGACGCACATCGTCTGTCTCGTATTGTCTCTCCCCTCTCAGTAAATTCGAGCATTTCTAATCCATCCTCCCCCGCCCCCTCCTCTTCCTCCTCCTCCTCCTCCCCTTCCCCTTCCCGCCACCTTCCTGCTTCAGCACGCATGCGTGCACGTGTGGACACGCGCCGCGACACGCGAGAGAGCTCCTCATTAAAGCCCGGGTGACATCTCGCCGCTGTGATGTGGACAGGCATTATCGACCTCCTCCCTCCCTCTCACGGTGAAAAAAAAAAAATCACGGGTGTGGAGCAGTGACAGCGGTGGCGAGGGGGGGTAGGAGGGCGGGGGGGTCTGTGTCAGGAGAGAGGGCGAACGTATAAAAGGACGAGACGGATCGGGGGTGAGTCCGAGCTGTCAAAGCGGCGGCGGCGTGGCCCGACATCGTAATGCCGCTCCCGCCGTGCGCAGACCGGACCAGACGGTTTCAGTGGGGGGGATTAGCCGCGACCCCCCCCCCACCCCCCCCATCCCACTGTCGCTCTTTACAAGAGTAATTATAGCTCTTTTCTGAGCGCCATCCTCTCTTCAGAAGATATAAAAAAGAAATCAACAATCCATCTCATCCCAGTCCAGTGCTTGACTTTGGACTGGTACAAAAACATAAATCAAAGTGTGTAACTGATGGAAAGGGAGGGGGGGGTGATGGGGGGGGTTTGGCGAACTTCACATCCAGACTTTTGTTGGTTAATAGGTTGCATTAAGCCCATCAAGTGGTGTGGTGCGTGATAAGCAGTCTCGCGGGCCCAGAAGGGGCCTGAAGAAGCTCTTGTAATGAATGGTTGGAGCACTGCTGATGCACGGCAATCATTAACAGCCTGATAATTACTCTGGATACCTCGGTGGATTGCGCATACGCGAGTGTGTGTGCGTGACGCAGATAGAGCCATTACGACGTGTGAGGCCTCCGAGAGGAACAGATAAGCGCCGCGTTTGTGTGTGTTTTGCTTTGCTAGTTAATACTCCAGTGTGTGTGTGTGTGTGTGTGTGTGTGTGTGTGTGTGTGTGTGTGTGTGTGTGGCCTAGAAACGTCGCTGCCCCAGCTTTGTGTTCACAATTCGCAAATATGAGCGTTTTCTCGGTAGCTCACCGCGAGGATATCCGAAAGCGCCTGTGAATGCACCGCGGCTCCGGCCTGATTAAGAAAACATGACCGTCGCCGGCTGGGGTGAAAAATTAAGAAGTATTCATGAGATCCTGACTTTACCTTTCGTCAAAACACGAGGCTGCCTCTCGCTCCTACAGCAGAGTTTCAGAGCGACGGCGGCGAGCTTCTTCTCCAAACTCGGCGTGGGAGTTTCCCCGAAAATCCGGCTGATCGAGACCAAACTTTCCTCTCTTTGTTTACTCGTTGATCTCATTAATATTCGCTTGCTTTCTGCACCGCCAAAGATGAGTGACAGAAGCCGCATAATGAGCGAAGAAGGGAGAAAATCGCGGCGGCACCTTTCAATTAGCTCCGAGCGATACGTCGGACAGGAGAATGAAATCCTACAGGCCCCTCAAGTACAATCGCTCGGCACTTGAAAAGGGGACACGACCTCGATTTAAGACGCGCAGGTCTCGGGATGTATGAGCTAAATGGGAGTTGAACGCTCGCCATCAGCTTCAGTTTGCGTTTCGCTCGGAGAGCACGGCCGCCCGCTGCAGTCGCCGGGCATATTTTCCACATAAAATCATTTCCTGACAGATCGGTGGAAACCTCCACTCCTCGGCAGCTGTTGACTGACATATGGGCGAGCTGTCAACATGGCGTGCGGCTGACACGGAGCACGGAGCGTTACAGCCAATTCCCACCAGACACTATTTTCCTTTGTGTTATTTCAACACTTGATCAGTCATCTGCAGCTCCCTGCACACGGGGTGTCCTGTTCATCCCATAATAATATGGGGAAGGGTCGAAGGGAGGGGGGAGGGGGGGATTGAATGGGCAACGTTTTCTGTCAAGAAGGAGCCGCGTTCGCGTGTTTTGCTGTAAACTGAATGGTTACTGTCGGTTTTTGAGCAGTCAGGGAAACGTGAGGTTGCCATGTTTGACGCCAAGGAAAAAGGGCGTCCTTTAGTAGCTTCTTTAATAATGACAGACGCAATGTAGCGCAACACAAAAGTAGAGAAGTCCAATTATGTTTTGATTGAGAGTTTTGAGTGTTTGTCCCAATCTTATTTGGTATTTTCGGAGCTCAGTCTGAGGAGTGACGGGCAGGATTAATGGGGAAGGTCTGAAAAGCCTCTGAAGTGCCTGCAGAGGCATAGAGGAGGTGGAGGGCTGGTCCCATCACCTCACATTTGGCCGTTCTTACAAGAACCAAGCATCTCTCAATTGGATTGGCCCATTTGAACCAGTCGACGACAGGAAACAACCAAATTTGGGCGCGTCTGTGCACCTTTGGCATCTTTTGGAAACATCCTGGACTTGAAGGAGGGTTTTGTTGTTGTTTCTGCCCCCCCCCTCCGGCCAGTTAATAACACCAATAAAACCACCAGACTGTCACATTGCACTATATTCTCCTTTCAAGCACCTCAAGTTCAAACCTGCACCGCTGCTGTGCTTTGTTTTGTTTTTGTTGGTTTTTTTATCAGTCCAGGCACCGGTGTTTGGCCACTGTCCAGAGTGGTGTTTCAGTGATTGAGAGCCCAAACAGTCCTGGCCCGCCCTGCTTAGTTTAGTCTACCGAGGGGTAATTGAATAGCACAAGGCTGCGGTAGCGTCGGACTGGAGGAATGCTGAGCTGCAGGGGAATATGGAGAAGGTTTCAGCCAGCAGCAATTAAACAGAGAAATGATGCGTGAAATGGAAGAGAAGCGGGGAGGGTGGGGGTGGTGCTGGTGGAGGGGGTGGGTGAGGGAGGGGCGGGGGGTTAGTGAAGAGAGAATAAAAGTGCAGGGATTATAAAGGGTGGCACTGGGAAAAAAAAGAAACGTCAGAAAACAGGATGGGTGGAGAAAGGCGGAGATGATTAAACTGGGATAAAATCTGAGGAGACATTGCGGGGAAGACGCGACCGACGGCGGCGGTACGCGAACTTCCCACATGCGGCGACACGTCGGACCAAAGCGCCCGGAGGAACGAGCACGTCACAACCGCTGATGTCCAACGGCTTGTAAAAGTTTTAAAGCTTCACCGGTCGAAGTGATCGATCGCTTCAAACGCCGAGCGAAGCGGAGGATAAACGGTCGGAGACGGGACGCGGGCCGACACGAGTCGCAAGCTTCCAGTCTTTTTCTGCCTTTTTTCGATCTTCAATCAACCTCGCACGACTTGGAGGATGCGTCAGTTCTCCGTGCAGCAAATAAGGGCTCGGCGGGTTCATCGAGGCCGACCGAAACAGGACAAGGGGGGGCGGAGCTTACGAGGCCTGTTGTGTATACTCGTACTTTTGTACATGCTTAGTTATTCACTTAAGTCCTTATGTATGAAATACGACCAAGTTTTTGGGGGGCTAAAAACACTCCTTCCACAAAGAAACTGTTGTAAACTGCATGTTTTGCTTCATCCCGCTGCGCCAGAAGAAGCCCGAGTTATCCAAGTAAGTAGTGAAGTGAAAACGGAAGATTAAGTTGAAACTAAAGTCTTTAATCACATGTAGCGCCGTCCTCTTTGGGCGCTTCGCAGGGAGACTGCAGAGAGCGAGAGAGAGAACGACGATAACCGAGGCAAAACTCAACTCCTCTTTCCAATCGCATCTTGTTAGAGGAATTTAATTCTCGTCGGGCTTTTATCTCGCATTATGCGAGTTCAGTCAAAGCGGTCGGCGGAGCCACGTTTTTATGGTAATACTCCCGGAAAAACAAACTCACAATGAGAGCGCTTTCTCCAAAAAGTCGCGGCTTCACATGTCAGGTGAAGAAAGGAAGGAGATTCAACTGCAGGAATATTCTGAGCGGTCCGTTGCTCAGATTTTGACACTTGAAGGTTGAGTGCTTGTTTTTTGTCAACTTCCAACTGATGCCAGAGGTTGGAAGAAACGTCAAAGATACGAGTTGGGGTTTTTTTTACTCCTTTTTTTTACTTCCAAAAGATTTCTCTTTCTGAAAGCAGGAGAAAGTGATTCCTCGCCTTTTTTTTTTCTTTCCCTGCATCTTTACACACAAGCTTGTTAGGAGTTCATCCGAGCTCCTATCTGCAGCCGCAGCTGGATATCTAACCGAGAGCTTTCTATACACACACACACATACACACACACACACACACACACACAGGAGAGGCCAGGGATTCAGGGATTTGGGGGGGTTGATAGGGGGAGAAGGCTTCGAGAAAGGCAGAGAACGGAGACTCTCCGAGTGAATGTCGGTGACCGCGGCGCGAGATGACTTCTGCGCGGACTGCGGCCCGAGCCTCCTCCGCCGCCGCGCCCGCCGCTCTAATGACACGAGCTCTGTGAGGCTGCGGTGTGAAGAATCATCCCAAAATTGGCCTTCAACTTTTCAAAGACGCCACACGAGTCAGAGGCAACTTTAGCCGCCAATCCACTTCACACTTTCCCCCCACAAAGCCGGAGCCGAGTATTCACCGGCGTAGGAGACGAACGCGAGGGGGAGGAGGACAGGAGAGGAGGGGGGATGGGGTCTCTCTCTGTCCAATACATACGAGATATCACACACACACACACACACACACACACACACACGTGGTCTCTGATCCAGTTTGCAGGCGTGTGTTTTTTCTTGCTTTGGAGCGTCTCTTTGATTGTTTCAGAAAAAAAAGGTGCAGTAAAAGAGAATAAAAAGCTGAAATGGAGAGGTGTGGAATTACGGCGGATCCATGACCTCTGTGAGCGGGAGCTGTACAGCTGCCCCACATACTCGTCCAGCTGCCCCCCTCCTCCTCCTCTTCCTCCCCCTTCCTCCTCCTCCTCCTCCTCCATCTAATCCTGCCAAGAGGAGTTTAATTTACTGCCCGGAGTTCCCTCACACAATTTCTTTAAAAGTACATTTTATGAGACTGCAATTCCATTTCATAGGAGGCCCTGTACAGTAAATCCTATTTGCGGAGCGTCATATGCGGCCGCATTAACATGACAAAAGTGCCAGTCTGCAGCCGCGCCGCTCCGCTCGCGCCCGTATTATCGCCTCCTGAAGCCGTTTTATAGGGGAGCAGAGTGCCAACTCGTGTCCATCAGGAAAGTTGTAGTGCCGACTGCCGAGGCGTAAGTGTCGATCGGGTGGGAGATAAAAGTGGCCCGGCTACGCAAACAGCGGCAGACACCTATTATGAATCAATGATATCGCCCCCCCCCCCCTTCCCCCCATCAGGATCTTCAGCCTAAATGTTGTTTTTGCAGAGTTCAGCGGGATCGAGTCGTCGGAGCATCGAAACGATCACCGAGGCAACCGACTCCGGCGATCTGAAGCCTAAGGACCCTCCGTAACGGTTCGTTCCTCCACCGCTGGATGAAGGTTTATTGTTTTTTGCCCCCCCGCCCCCCACCGCCAAACGCCGACATGAATATTCACGTCACGCTCGACTTTTTCCCCCTTCCACTTCTTGGTCACCCCTCCCGCGTCAGCACTGTCGACGTTGTTGTCGTCCCACTTTTGAACGTCTTTTGAAGGACCATATGGCAACGCGACGCAACCCAGGTGTGGCGAGGGGTGTGAAACTTCTCCGCCACTGTTTCGTTTTTTTCCCCACCCGCCAACGTAAAGACGCTAATGACTTTCCGTGTGTTGTATCGAACGGCGAGGGGGAAGCATTAAAAGAAAGTAAAAAAAAAAACACACTTTAAAGTCAGCGCTCGCAATTAGCGGCGTCGTCATAAATGTTTAGGGAAAAGACCGAAACGGCCCCCACCTTCCTCTCTCTCCCCCCTCCAAGTTCCCGGCAGGGGGACTTGGAGTTCGGAGCCGGAGCCATATGGTCCTGCTTCAGCAGCCCAATTTCTTGTCATTAATGAGCCGAGATTGATTGGACCGTCGCTGCACCTGTGTGTGCCGCGGGCGCCGCGATGCAAGCGAAAACAAAGGGCGGCAAAGTTCAGGAACTTTCAGAGTTCGGGCGGCGCGGCGCCGCAGCAGTGTGGCGCCGTCGGCTCACGGCGGGAGAACGAAGGTTGAGAGAGTTTAAGAGTTCTTCCCACAGAGAAGAAAAACTCGATTGAAGGATGCAACGTTTTAAATTTCTCTTTCCAGAAAAAAGGAAAATCAGATCGTATCGAGCACATCTCCCGGTTAAAATCCACTATTATTGCCACCTACTTCCTGTTTTCTGTGGACAGACTGGACACCAGAGTGACGTGTTACAACATACACTCAAAGAAAGTGGTCCTACAGCACCTGTCTTGTCATCTCCCGTTGCCTCTTCAAAGAGAAACATCTCCATTCGACAGCGCAATTAAAACAAACGTATCATCTGCATAGAGACGACGCGCGAACGCTGAACGGGACGCCGCTCGCAAAGTTTCCCACCTTCTCCTTCTTGCCCTTGTGCTGTTTTACCTGGCAGGGTTGTTCCGAGGAATACGGAGACAAACACGGCAGCCTAAGCCGGCAATCAAAAGTTCCCAAACTGCTGTCTGTGCAAGTTTACAATGGTAACCTTCCGACGTGTGACAGTATTTACATAAAGGATTCAGGCTCGGTTGGAATATTAATTATTGATGTGAAGCGTAATGAATGATTTATAACCAAAGCCAATCAGAAGCTGCTGTCTCCCAGTACCACCTGAGGGATATTATATATTTATAACTCAAGGACATGCTGTCATTGTTTAGGCCTTACCTACTCACTCCTGGGTTACAGTGGAGCAAAGCTTTTGTTTCCCCCCCTCCCTCCTTCTCCATTGTACTCTGCCTTCAAAGACCGTCGCTATTGGCTGTTCAGCAGAAAATGTACTCGGGAGACGACTTGTGGCCCCCCTTTCAAATCTGCGCTTGTAGGATGCACACACACACACACACGCACGCACACACACACACACACACACACACACACACACACAGACTGTAATGTCAATGCTCTTTTCTTCAGGCGGCACTTAATACACACTCCGCCTGAACCCTTTTTATATATACGGCGGAGAAATAAGATTTGATGTTCACACGCTGACTGATGACCTTTACTGCTGCGAAACATGGAGGATTTTTTTCTTCCCTCTCCCTTTTTCCATCCCTCAAGTCTCTGTAAACATGTTTTATACAAATTTATTCGATTTTGTTTTTTTCCTTTTTATCGGATAAAAAATTCAAGGGCGCATTTGCGGGAGTTAATGTGAGGCAGAGGACAACATTTTGATTGAGCCTGACTGGGAATAAATTGTCACGTTGGCAAACAACAAAAAATTTAAAGAGACAAAAGCGCCGAATAAAGTGCCAGTCGTCGTCCATTTGTATTAATCTCGGCGGGCGCGACGCTGTGCCGGAGAATGCATTTAGCGCGGTATCATTAACGTGGCGTTGAGGAGCGCGGCAATATGCAAAGTGGTTTTGATGAATGCGTTCTATTAGCAGAGACAGTAAAACAAGGTAATGTGTTGATGTGGGCTGGCTGGAAATACATTGACTTGCTTCAAAGTGACTCAGTCACCCATGGGAGGGGAGCAAAATGATTGGGCCAAATTGATCTTCGCTCGGAATTAACCCCACTCTGATTGGCGCTATTGTAATTGGAGGTCGGGCGGGTCACTGTAATACATGACGCACAATTGATAATTAGGAGCCTTCCAATATGGCGAGTGAATTAATTCCCGCCAACCGGCGCCCACAATGTGCAGGTTCATAGGTTGTTAATCAGACAAGCCTCTTCCAGTATGGAGCGAGCCGCTGAAGTACACTCTGCACAGATGATTAACTCCAAACATAATTGCATGGAAATGAAGATTTCCGAGGAATACGCGCAAAACGGTGTTCCCAGTTTCTTAGGTGAAAGGTCGTGACAGAACCGCCCCGGAAAAAATATACTTTCTCCTTTTCAAGTACGATTAAAATCGCTCCACTTTGTTCCCGTGGAAAGAAACCTAAATTCTGCATTATGATTGAAAGAAAACATACTTCGTCGGAAATATTTCTTCTTCTTTTAGCCACCGGTGGTCCGTGTTTGTGTCTGTCTGACTGACAGCAGACGGGAGGCTGCTGGAGAGTAAATATAGTTTCAAACTGAGTGGTTTGATTGAACGCATTGAGAAAAAAGTTCTCCTTCTGCACAAAAAGTTAGTCGGAGCACGACGTGAAAATCACTCATCCACATGACAACAGCTACACTGGGTGTTTTTTCATCATGGCCAAAAAAACATGAGGAGTTTTCAGGCAAAAACTACAGTTAAAACTCTCTAAAACATCCTGTTTGCATCAAGAAAATTACCTTAAAATGACAAACTAATAAGTTTTGCCAGATCGTTCTCGAGAAGCCAAACACAAACTCTTCAACATCCTAAAGCAGGAGCCTTCAAAATAAAAGCCACAGGATGTGTGCGTGTGTGGAGGAAAAAAACGCAATTATAAAACTCTTCCGGTTTGGTCTCTCGTGTTTATTTAAAGAAAAGAAAAAGAGGACAGTTGATTTATGGGGGCGATAAGCAAGAAAGGTTCATTCTCGCTGTACAAGCAATTTCTATGAATGTCCCAAACAGGACGAGATAATAAGCTTTTGGGAATTCTGTCCTTTCTTTCGTATTCGCTGCGAGGACCTGGCGCCCTCGAGATCCGGCCGCCATGGCGGCACGGCGAAGTTGCACGCGTGCGATTCGTCTATTAAAGACTCTCTACTAGAAAAGATGGCTTTTTCAATGTCACACACACACACACACACACACAGCTGACTATTGTATCTGTTCCTTTTACAAGGGTCCACTCTGAGGAAACTTCAAGAAGAGAATCAGAGAAAAAGCATCACTCGCCGAGCACAGTTTCACTCGTTGCCGCGGTTTCCACAGTCACGCCGCTGCACGTCGACGGCGGCGCGCTTCTTCCATACACTGGAGCGAGGCGCTCAGATGGGGCTTCGCTGCCAATGAGAAGAAAGCGCAATACGGAGACGACAAGAGGAGGTACCTAAACCTCCCGTGCCGTTCGGAGGCCTCGCCTCCCGTCCATAAATCAATATTCCTCCATCGTCTGTAGTCGCACCGTAAAGTGCGCGCGGGTGCGATTCTGCAGCACGCTGACGAGTTCAAAGGCTCGTTGGTGAGAATCTTCCAAGCTGGTCCCTCTCACAGCTTAGCCCCCGTCTCACGATGGTGCTCAAACCTATTCTAAAGGATCCCCACTGAAGTGTGTGTGTGTGTGTGTGTGTGTGTGTGTGTGTGTGTGTGTGTGTGTGTAGTGGGGAGGGGAAGAGAGGGGGGGGCGCATGTGAAGTGGCTTTGGCAGCCGACGGCAGCGTTAGGTACCCACTGCAGGAGATAGACAGAGCCATTGTTGAAGAGTTGGCCGACACTTCTTGCTCCATTTGTTTGGACATGCTGCAGACATGATTTGCCCTCCCCCTCCCTCCCCCCTCGCTTGGCCTCCCCCCCACTTTCATTCTGCGAATGGCGTATGAGTCGGTGGCAAAATGACAAGCCATTAATGTGGATATGACAAAAAAAAGAGAGAGAGAGAGAGAGAAATCCGTGTGAAGCGAACATGAATAAAGTTGAGGGGGCGAACGGACTTCATGAGGAAAATGATGAACTACGTGTAAATAGCAGAAACGTGGAGACATTTATGTGCAGGATCAGAGCTGGATGGTAATTATACAAAGGAGGATCAGGGAGCCTGCATGGCAACACCAAACGCTCCGAGCTGGGAAATCGCAGCGATACTTCCGTCCGTTTTCACATTTCTGGTGACACGTTTCCTCGCCGCAACCTCATCAACGAAACGTAAGCGAATATTAAGTTTGGACTCTGTTTCCTCTGCATCTTTTTTGTGGACGTGCAGGTTGGAATGTTTCCCAAAGCAGACGGGCGATTCCCGCGGCGGCGGCGGCTGACTGACATTTCCGAGGCGGCGCGGGCGCTCCGGCGCCGCGTTGTCAGCCTCTGCATTGCACCGCTGCCCGGAACACGTCTTGTACGCGTCAAGTGTGGCCGGCGAAACGTTGATACGTTTCTTTATTCCCCCCGTCGACCCGGGCTGCTCTCCCCGGCCCCGCCTGGATCCGTACCGCCGCGCTCTCTCTTCTCCGAACTTTGCCAGCGCTGGACGAAACCGAACGAGCGACTGAAACCCCAGGAAAAAATTTAATTTGCGTGCAGCTCTATCAAGGTAATAACTAAACAAAACTAATGTCCCTTCATATTTAGAGTACCTAACTTTAATGCCGAAACGTGCACACGGGAACCGGTTTAAATTCCCTTTTAATGGGCGCCTCTTCCTTCTGTTCCTCCTGCGTCGCCGTGCCGTTCCACGGCAGCGCGCCGCCTCGTCTCCGCGCCATCTTTCCCGGCGAAACTTAATCTCGAAATTCAGTTTTAATTGCAATGTGACTTCTGGCTGTATTTCTTTTGTGATCGCTTTTAATTTGGCGAGTCAATAAACGGAATTTTTGAAAAGCAGCGATTTTTGGGGGGGGGGGCGACTTTCTCCCGGGATTTTCACGACAGAAGGATTATTATGACGGACTCGCCGACTGATGCGATCGTGCGAATAATTTTGGCAGCGTGCGTCGCTGCGGTGGCATGTAAACACCAGCAAACAAACCCGTTGGCATGGTAATACGTCCAGCACCTTTGATAACGTTGGACTAAGTGCCATTAGGCTTCGCATTGGCCCTCCTTTAGAAAACATTGTTTGGATTATCACGGTTTACAAAGCCTCTGTCTGCCCCCTTTCCCTGGCATATGTTATCTGCAGTCGCAGCTGCATGGCGCCGAGTACAGAATATCCCCCATCTGCTGATCCAGTCATGCACTCCTTTATTTCCGCCTCCCCCCTTCACTCGCCAAAGCCCACCTGATGTACCCAGCAGAGGGGCTAACCTGCTACGAAACATGGCTGCTCCGCCGCGCTGGCAGCGTACTGCAGCCCCCCCCCACCCCCCCACCCCGTTCCTGGAAGGGCTGCGGAGCGCTGATGTGCCATGCAATCTGCGTGGCCTGGCTGATGGTTGCACTTAGTTCCACTCCTCGCTGCCAACCCCCCGAACACCACCACCAGCCGACTGAAGCGGCTTTAGGAGCGTGCCAGTGTTCCCGCCGTCCCTTGAATGGGGAGCGAAGGCTGGGGGGGGGGGGGGGGGGCTGCGCCAGAATCTCTGGTCGCTTCTCTGGAAGACGCCCATTAGCCGATCTATTGTCGACGTCAGCCGCGAGTGGATGAGATGAACGGCGTACAATACGACAGAAAAAAAAGGCAGATGGACGGACAGCGGCGGCGGGAGGCTCATCAGTCAACGAGATCTGGTGCACAACACGCCGAATCTTCTGCCAGTTCTGGGATTGCTCCGAATATTCGCGCGCTGAAAACACTCATCGCTACTCTATCGCCGTCTAAATATGCAAAATCCCCTTTATTCGCTAATTGGGGAACACACAAACGCAACCCAAAAAAAGGGGGATTTCGACACAATATCGCTGATTAGTCGAGCTGCTGAGGTTTCGCTATCTGCGACGGCGAAAAAGAAGAAGATCACAATTCGCAATTAGGCTGCATTGAAAAATTACAGCAGCGGCAAAACACGCACTCGCTTACGCGCAAAAAAAAAAGCACGCCAGATTTATTTGTTTGCATCCGCATGCGTGTTAAAAATAGAGCGATTGTTCGGCGCGCGGCGTCCCATTTCACAGATCTGCGGTTAAAAATGAACTGTACAGCAAAATGTTACAACTTAAGCAAGATGAAAGAGCCGCTATTCCGGTTTGATTCAGTAAGTTTGTTAGCCGGGAATAAATACACGGGCGTCGACGGGAAAAAACAGCTTCCCACACAGGGAAGCGGAGCGATCGCAGGGGATCTGCGGCGGAGGAGGAGGAGGGGGAGGAGTCAGCGGGCTTCGAATCCAGGCCGTAGTCAGACTGAGTTATCAGCGAGATATTGTTTAAGAGGAAATATTATACGGGGGGGGGGGGGTTCGGGGGTCCGACGGCAAGGAAGAAGTGAAGACGAGGAGGAAAAGTGGGGAATTTAAGGAGGAAAGTCCTGGGCGTCTGCGGCAGAGCCAGAGCCTTCGGGAGGGGGGGGGGGCTCGCTGTGTACAAGTCGGCAATTAAACTTGATGAAGTGCCTCCCACTGCAGATCTCCCCCCTCTTTCCTCCCCCCTCGCCCATTTCCTTCAGCAGGCATCTCCCACCAGTGCTCGCCACGCCGAGGCCGCATACATCTTCCTGTTGCAAAGGATCTCATTAACGACCAATAGATGGGACGTCACTTATCTTTATCAAACATATGCATAAGTGCCCCCTTATGATCACCCCCCCCCCACCACCCTGCTCTCTCTCTCTCGCTACGCTCTTTGCTCAGACTTAAGACGCATTGTCTTAAAGGCAAATGACTTCCACCGAGGCAGATGGGAGGTGAGGCCACTGAAACGGAACAACTTTCTTCATTACTAAGAAAATGGCGAGTTTTTTTCCAATTTCGGCGGCGAAGCCGGGTAGCGGTTGAGGGGAGGGATCAATGGCACTGTAATGGGCATAATTAGCATTATAAAGTGGAAGCGAGAGCCATGAGAATATGGAAATGAACGCTGATTCCAGTGTCGTAAATGACTCCTCCACGCACGTTCCTATTACATGTTCCTGCAAACCTGTTAAGTGGGTTAAGTGTCCTTTATTTTGCCGTCTGGGTTTGGGGAGGGTTGGTAATTTCCGCCGTTGAATGGACTCTGATTTAGGAGCCTGAAAAGGCGCCGTTTTTGCGAAAAAAGCGAAGAAAAAAACACGGGAGGTCAAGTTGCTTCGCGGCGCGCTCGCATTCAAAGAGATCAACGAGTGGAAAAAGTGAAAGCGGAGAATCTTTAAGGTGGACGATCTGATTAAATTTTACCCTCGTCGAGAAATGATCTATTTCCTCGTGAAGGAGGTTATTCAGCACGTTCGCGGCGGTAATTAACCAGAAGCCTCCAACGAAACGTCTACCGGCGCTCGCCCGGAAGACGAATGAGACGAGGCGTGATGGGACGAAGCTTCGACGGTTCCGCTGAAGGACCCTGAAGAAGCTTTCTCCTGCAGACCTGCAATCTGAGCAAAAGTTCTGCACTGAAATCGAAGAAAAACCAAGATCTGTTCCTCGAAATTAGGCAAAACTTTCTCCACATCACCCTTCATCCCAAGCAGCCGCTCTGTTGGAAGACATCTGTCTTCAGAAACGCAGCTTTCCCGAGACAAGACACAAAGCTCCTCTCGTAGGCACTCGTAGCCACAATGTATAGGCTGACATTTTCCCTCCACATTACGCAAAGTCCAAAGAGGAGGTCCGATCTGGGCTGCGAGCCAGAAGCTCGGCCCTCACACACTCTTGGCTCCGCCGTCCGAACTGCCGGCAGATTTAGAGCTGCTGTCCAACAGAGTGGATTATTTGGGACGACTGAGGACGGTGTCAAGAGGGATTGTTGCGGTCGGGGGGGGGGGGGGGTTCTGTCGCGGCTTCCCCACGCGAGACACCGTCGGTTCTATTACCCATCATGCCTCTCGCCTCTTCAAGGTTCATTCGCACTAGGAGCCTCTCAGTAGAAGAGTTCTGAGTTTAGTCGGATGGTCACAGGTTGATCCCACCCTCCCGATCTTGGACACTGAATCCCCCCCCCCCCGCCCCTTTGACAGCCAGCTGCATAAAACCTAAAGTGTAAAGCGCTTCTGAGACAGATAAAAGACCATATAAGTGGAGTCAGTGGGCATAACTCTTCCCCCGTAACGCCGCCAAGAAGCCCTTTTGAAAGGGAAAGTTTTTATCCGACATCCATATTAAAGATTCCGTCGGTCCGACACGTTTTCCTTCCTGGATAATGTGTCAACGCTGCCGCAGAATTTCTATGCAGGTGCTTTGAAATCGCCGATAGTTCTTCTGAAACACTAGCAGGCATCCGAAGCGCCAAGCACTTCTGCTCCCTGAGCAAACTAATCATGCAGCCTTCATCTCCTCCTGCCACTACCCAGACCTCTTCTCCATCTGCCCGTCTCCTCCCACCCCCCCACCCCCCTCTCTCCCAGCTTCTATTCCATCCACCTCTCCTCTCCTCTCTTGTCACTCACATGCTCCTACTACAAAGGTGCCCAGATGCCTCAAATCTCCAGCACTGATCTCCTCCAGCAAAAAGGGTGACCCACGTGGGATCCGCCTCGCTAATCACTGCCTGAAACCACTCTGGGCTCACAGGCCGAGAGATAAAGACAGCCGCGAGCTTTACTCGGCTTTAGCGGGCCTCTGCGGCTGTCTCTGTCGGGACTGACAAGCAAGACTGTTGCTGAGGTGACAAATCGCCGCCGGCCAGCCTACTGTGAGCTACCTTTTCCATCTCGCTCTCCGGAACAAAAAAAAAAGAGAAACTTCCACCGCAATCTGTGGCGGGAGCACAAAGGAATGTCACCTCTGAGCCGACGTGACGCGCGCTGCACAGCGGGTTAACGCGCCTCTCCGTCTGCATGCATAATTATTGTCCTTTCATTGTTTTTTTCGTAATGTTTATTATCGTTATTATTTTTTTCCAGGGTCTTTTTTTTTCACCCCCCCCCTTCCCTCTCGAACTCTCGAGAGGTGTTTGTGTGATAAACGGCGAACAGCGAGGCCTACAGAGCGAGCTCCGCATGGTTGCTCCGAATCCACAATTAGCCATTTCATTAGCATTCATTAACATTTCATTTTATTGTGTATATGGGAGCAACGGCAGCGGAGGTGAGGACAGACGCTGCATTTCGCCATTGACCCGTGAACACACATGAATGTACTCTGGTGGCACGCTAATGGCAGCGCCTGCTTTATGCATATGATCACCGCGCATTGCCAAGGGGGAGGAAGGGGGGATAGAGTGACTAAGTTTCAGCGCGGGTCTATTTCTTGTCTTCTTAAAAGGTCACTCGCTTACAAAAACGATCTCTGGCTTTATTTTGTTGGTTTCTACAATCCAACTCAGAGAGCCGATGAAGTATTCTCAGTTCTCAGGTGTAATTTGACACCAGCCTCGTATTTCACAGGCTCTCATACTGGCTGCGCTGACAAATCGCGAAGGTCTGAGGAGCGCGTGACGTTGGAGATCATCCTGCGACACGTGTGAAATCGTGGAGGACCGTAATAACCCACATAAAATCCCGCCATCCAGCCGACGCTGCCGCCTTTCCGCCTGTGATAAGTGGATCTCACACAGTCAAAACACAAGTCTGAAGCCACTAATGGTCACTCGGAGGTGAAGCGGGGGGGGGGGGGGGCATTTACTTTCCTCCCTGGAAGAAATAGACCGGCGGCGTGAAGGGGGGTTGGCATTAGCACAGAGGGTGACGAGGCACCCGGAGGAGTGATTAATTCAGTATAATGCTCCCGGCAGCCTGAGGGTGTCAGTCAAATGATTACAGGTTCACTGAAAGGTACCGCAGGAACTTTCTTTTCAACGTGGTTGCTGTTTTTTTTTTGTTTTTTTTTCCATCGTGCACGGCGTCCCAGATTGCGTATCGATAGGGGGTGTCAAAACACCACCAGATAATCAGGCTAATATTGTGAAGTCTCCCCGTCGCATGACGTACCGCTTTAATTTGACATTATTAGAAGATTTCTAAGCATATGTAAATATTATGTGTATAAATATTAATCTTTTTTTTGTAATGTATTCAGCTGTCATTTTAGCACGATCGAGTGGAATGACGGCGCTGGCGCCGACGCCACGCCGCAGCTGGAACGAGACTTACACGGGTCCATCAACTCGAAGCCGCAGGAGGACAAAAACTGCAATCAGACGAGCCGATCCGCGGACGTCAAACTCATTTCAGTCTCAGGCACGCACGGAGTGGAGAAAGATCTGACTTAAATGAGGGCGTAATAGCTTTAAGCGCTCATGCAATCAAGAGTTTCTGCCAAGCAACCGTCCTGTTATGGGGTCGAAATGTGGAGTTTTTGCCCAAATGAGACGGCGTGAACTCTACTGGAAAAACAAGGAACTGCAGTTTGTCCTGAAAGATTCCTGTGAGGCTTCTTCTGATTATTTCTCTGCCTTTCAAGGTCATTTCTTGTCAACCCTCTTATGTGCTGGCTCATGATCTAATCCCACTGCGTCCATGTGGGACGCCGCCACCGCTGCCGCTCTCTGGGTCTCTGCTTCAGACATTATAAAGACACTTAGCGTCAGAGAGGAGCAGGATCTATTCATTTTGGCGGAAGCTTGGTCATTACAAAAGGTAAACGCTGACATTTCAGGCAGCGTGTTATTTTGACTGACTGCCTATTAGAGGGTGTAATGCGGCGCGCAAATGTATACTTCAAGCCTCAGTGCTTTAGCAATGGACATGAAGGGGGGGGGAGAAGGGGGGGGGGGTAGATGACTCAATCTACTGGTCTTTATTTGGCAAGGTCACTCAGGGCGTTATTAGGTCTGGACTCAACCAGCGCAGCCGGCGACACACAAAGTATTGATGGGTTTTGTTGGCGGCAGATCTCTTTACCTCGAAGAAGCGAGCGCCATTAGGACGCCGTCTCCTTGCTGTTGTTTATAGAAAATGGGAGGTATGAATCTCTTTTTTTATGGCTTTTTTCATCAGCCTCTAACTTATAGAAAACAAAACCCTCCCTCGTCACAATCTGAGTCAGACAGCAGCTCGGTGAGAAGCCGACGCCTCCGATTGTCAAAGTCGGAGCGGCGAAATTCAAAAGTTTTAAATTGTTCCCCGATCCAGCGCAAGAAATGTCAACTACAGTCGCTCGTACAGAGACACTTATCGGCTTCTGTGACCCGCTATGAAACCAATCAGTTCACTTGGAATGATACATTACGTGCGGCGAAGGATTACCACCAAATAATTGGCCTATCTCTCGCAACGCACCCGCCCCTGTAATTTTCGAAAAATGGGACTCCTGCGTTCTGCGGCGAGCGGGATTTGATAAACCTGCCAGGCGCCGTTGCCGCCGCCAACTCGAAGAGTTTCCGAGGTTGAACTTTGTCTCTCTGAGTGACTGCGAGTCGCTGAGCAGACAGTTACTGCTTTGTTTCCCCAGCGAGGAAGCGAAGGGGGCGGGGGGGGGGGGGCTTTTGTTTGTTCCATACAAATGTCACCCCTCGAGGGTGTCTTATAATGCCGCCCTGTTTTCCCCCCATCTCGTCCCGCTTTTATAGACGTGCTGTTATATATCGGCTGGACGCCGGGTCATGGAGGGCTGGGCACACATCACCCCCCCCTTATAAAAAGGTCCCCGCTCAAGAAAAGCGGAGGACTTTTGGCTTCTTTTTTTTTTTTCTACGGGTCTAATTGGAACTTGGCAGTGCGGCCATGTGGGCCGCTGGTAGGGATTAGACCGGCGGCTCAGTTGGCTGACTCCTGATGGGACACTATGGACCCAACGTAGACGCTTCCCTTGTTACCCCGGAGGAGAGGGACAGCACGCGTGTACATGTGTTCGCGCGCGCGAGGAGCACGGCGGATAAGGCGGGGGGGAGGAAAAGGCGGCGGCGGCGGGAGGCTGCAGCCCCGCTCCGGAGCGATTTGTCTCGGCCAAAAGGTTCCCTTGTCCTTCACAGATGGCTGCGCGTGCATCCCCATTAGTAGTGGTGAAAGAGGAGCAAAAAGGGAGTCGAAGGAGGAGGAGGAGGAGGAGGAGACACCTGTGCGTGCGCTCGACAAATAAACTCTCGCCGCGATCACTGCGTACACTTCATTTGATATTTTGTTTTTTAAACCTATTTACACGTCATCACGGGCAAGAAACACATCATGGAACACATCCAACGCCGGATCTGGAGAGCAAAGTTACTGAGCCAAGCGAAATCCCACGACTCCTTTGAAAGAATTAGCATTTTTAGCCCATGGGGGAAGGGGGGGGGGGGACAATGACAGAGAGCGAGGGAGACAGGAAGTGGAAGCACGGCCAGAAAGTGAAGATAGAAGACGGAGCGAGAGAGAGAAATGGGATTTTCTGAGGCCCTCGTTTGAAGTTCAGTGTTACGGAAGGTTATGGATCCTTTAAAATCTATTTTTACACAAATGTGAAGGAAAATTAAATGTACTTTGGCAGTCGGAGTCTTTGGTTTGTTCCAGCCTTTCTTCCTCTCTCTGTCTCAGACGCCGCGGGGTTTGCACCGAAAGGGGTTGAAGCATGTCAGTTTGGCAGAGTTTCAACGTTGCCTTATTTAGTAGGGAAGGGGGTGTGGGCAGAGTGCGGGAGGTGGGGGGCCCGCCAGCGATTCCACGTGTGCCTCACCTTGCCGCAACCCGACACAGCGCAGCCGTCAACCGGCTTCGACGGAGGTCTTCCCGCGTCCTCCGCGGTCCCGTCAGAGGCAACAGCGGGAAGGTGAGACGCGGCAGGACGGGAGGAAAAAAAGTCCAAGTCGAAGCTTTCGTCGGAATCCATTAAACGCCAACTTCAAAAGTTAAGATTACTGAAGGAAAAGCTCAAGAAAAAGCCCGATTCCGACACTGAGACGGGCTCCGTTTGAGAGAACGACGCATTCACTTCATGAGCTTAAAAAAAAAAGCCCTATATGACCAAACTGCGCTTTTCTTTTGACACTAATAAAACAAAGTGATTAGGCTGTTCAAAAGAAACTCCTCCCGCATCTTCGCTTGCAATTTAAAAAAGACTCTCCAGCATTAACATCCGAATTGTGCGCTTTGACACCCTGATAACCCTCATTTCTATTCACGAGCTGCGGGAAAATGTGTAATTTTTAAGACGCGGCATCTCTCGTGAAGAATTGATTCGAGAATTTACTGTCTGAGGAGGTGGTGGTGGTGGGGGGGGGGGGTCTACTGTGTGGACCGGCTGAGGGGTTGACAAGTCTTGTGCTCGGCGAAGCGTAATTGGCGTGGCACAAAGGGAAGACGACAGCATAATCAGGGTAATTCCAACTGTCTTATGTCCTCAAACACAGACACAAGGCTCCTTTGACAGAAGACTTCTCCTGGGGGGAAAAATAATAATAACAATCACTGAAGAGGGGGTGGGCGGGGGGGGGTCAGAAAAGGTGGTGCCGAATGCTAAACGATAAACCAGGAAATCGCCGTATCCCGGGAGAAACGTCGCAGACGTGGTCAGTCGGGAAACATGCAGATATCGTCCGTTTTCCTCCGGATTTCGGAGCGTCGGACCGCCGAGGCCTGGGAGGAAATATGGCTTTCCTCTCCAGTCAGCTGCTGCAACATTTGCTGGACGAGGATGATGTGAAACAAAGCAACAGGTAGGCGTGTGAGGGAAAAAAAGAAACACACTGACCGGCCAGAATCATTCAGGAGCATCGCGGCAAGCGAGCCGGCGAAGGAGGAGGAGGAGAACGGACCGGCGGACGAAAAAGATCCCACTCAGGACCCTCCCTGGAAAGGAAAAGGCAACTTTGCGCCTGAGAGCCCTTCACGTCCGGACGCCGGCCCACTCTCCGACACCGTGCCCCCCTTCCTGCCAAGCTTGACCTCACATCCCGGGAGCTAATGCAGGTGAGGGGAGTGACGGCGTGCCGCGGACAACCGGGGGGGCCCTAAGTAGATGATAATCGAGAGCTGCCCAGCGGGGCTTTTAAAGACCATCAGCGCCCAAGCATAGAGACCAGAGACGTACAATAGCAAATCATCGCTGACACCTCTTAACTGCACAGGTCAGAGCCGCTAATGGCCTCTCCCAGCGTCCGCAGCCACCACAAACAAGCCCATATTGCAAAGTTCTATCTTTGGACCACTCCAGCGCCGCGTGCTTTTTTAGAATTGAGTGGGCCATTCCACTATTTACCGGTCAAGTCAAACAAATTTAATTGTGTTTCCCCGAGCAAAGTGCTGTGACAGAAAGAGTACAGAGACGCACAATGTTGTCGGAAAAGGGGAGAGCACAAAGAAAAAAAAAAGTGTTTGGGGGGGGGGGGGAAGGGAGTGGGTGGCGGGGTAAAGGCCAAAACACTGCAGCTTTTAAAAGGCAATTGCAAAGCCATTAGGCACTGACATGGAAGGGGAGGAGGGGGGGGGGGGTGAGGTGAGGCGGGGGGGGAGAAGGAGGGCAGAGAAAAAGTTACAGAGATGGAAGGTGGCGCCCACTTTTTATTCGCCGCGCTCGGCCGGCAGAGGCGAGGTCAGGACGCGAGTAAACGGGAGTGTCGCCGCAGAAAACCTCCAGTTTCAGGCCCGACCCCGCCCGGTGCAAAAAAAAAGTCGGAGATTAATTACCCTCATAAGTCAGACGCTAACCGGAGGAATAATGGTCGCGATGAATCATCGTGTCGTACTGTATCATCGCGAAATGCGTATTATTAGACCGGGGCGACGCTCTGGAAGCCCCAAACTGCTCGAATGTTGCACGTATTGCCGTTAAAATTCATCAAAAGTGCATTAACACTCTGATTGAGCCTTCACAATGCTGAAGCGGCGACGTTTCCCGGCCTGGCAGAGGACGTCGGACACTCGGAGTGAGCGAGCCTGTTGCATCTGTAATCAAATATTAGAGATTGGAACACAGCTCGCCTGATCAATTTCGCTCAATCAGAGGTTTAACAAATTGGTTCTGAGAGAAGGAGAAGTCCAACCTGCGGGTTTGGCGTCGGTAAATGTCAGCGGCCAGCGAAACAAGAAAGCGGCGCTTTGGCGAGCCGCCCCGCCCGGACGTAAGCGCGAAGCCGTCGACACGGAAACATGACAAGTTGACAAAAAAAAAAAAACACCAAACATCAACCTGAGTCAGAAGGTCCTCTTGCCATTCATTCATATATGCACACGTTCATTCATGTGTTTGTGGATGTTTTCACGGTTCTGGGTCACTACACTGGGGGCAACACAGGGGGAGGGGGAGCAACGACTCTGGAATACAACATGATGCATGTTGAGCCAAAGGAAAAAAAACACCCATACATGATGTGGATGTAAACATGGAGGACACGGTGGCGACCGCACGCCAGTGACCTTTTCTCCTCCATTACGCTCAACTAAATCACTCTGTATTCAAATGCAGGACTGATGACTGACAGATGACCTGCATTTCCATGATTCATCGGAAACCAATGAAGACAATGAATTAAAAAAAAATAGAATAAAAAAATAGAAAAAAGGGACATAAAAACACACGAAAAAAGAATGACAGAAAATACATACAATAAATTAAAAATATAAAAATATTTATTGTTCAATAATAATAATAATAATAATAATAATAATAATAATAA
>JASSRZ010000060.1:3261660-3275518 GCA_032164315.1 Malacoctenus gilli
ACATACAATAAATTAAAAATATAAAAATATTTATTGTTCAATAATAATAATAATAATAATAATAATAATAATAATAACATCTTTCTACGTTATCCAGTATGTAATTTCTATTTGGGTCACCATCGAACGGCTTGGCTCCACTTCTAATAAGTAAGTCTTTCATGTACATGGAGCGAGTCCTCTGCACTCAACGTGAAGTGACTGAGTTGTAATCGCAGCCGATTAAACCTGCAGCACCGATTTGTGCGCGGACACGCGCAGCCTTACAACCTCGCCCCTTCGCCGTCAACACGCCTGCCGGCCTCATTATTCATTCGACATATAGCGTGTGTGATTTTCATTTCCAGCTCTCTAATGGGATGTTCAAAAAGAAAGAGGGGGAAAAAAAAGCGTCCGACTGAAAAACCCAGAAATGAATTTAATGATTAACCCGGCACATTTAGTCCTCCTGCTCAACCACCTGCTGATTCTGTCCACAGATCATTAAAGCACATTTCCAGCTCCTCTGCGCTGTGTGTGTGTCAGTGTGTGTGTGTCAGTGTGTGTGTGTGTGTGTGTGTGTGTGTGTAGAGAGAGAGAGCGAGTCTTGATGGCTGCACCACTTCCTCCCTTCAGAAGTTAATTCAAATTAAGCAGATCTGCACCAAAAAGCTGGGAGACGACTCAGCTGGTGGAAAAGGTTAGACAGTGGAAGAAATATCCCCGATGCAGTGACATTACGCTCGGCGCCGACACCCAGGACGCCTCTGAAGGTTTTATCGCGTTGTATACGGCGTGTGCTCGTACGGCAAATTAATTTTTCAGCAGGTGCTGGGGAAAAAACGCAACTCAAGTCGAGGTATTAAAAGCTTCTTCGGGTAAAACTCCTTTTTGCGTGCCGGAATCCGGCCACCTTCTGCTGTATTTATATTTTCAGACGAAGCAGTGCAGCTATATTATTAGTAATGATAGTTAATTAATTTTATCAATTTAATTACTTACATGTATATTAGTTTGATCTGCATTTGCTTTCAATTATCTTTGGATGTGTGCTTCATTAATTTGATGTTGCCGAGGAATTTAATCGGAATTCATAATGGAGCTAATGAAGTGTCCCCCGTTTTCGTTTAGGGTGAAAACCGCCTGACATGTTTATTTGTTCCGGGGGGCAGCCAGATCACTCGGTCGCCGACCCCACCGCCCTCCCTCCCCCCAGGTGATAAAAACGCTCCCGGCGTGTGGACAAAACGCTACGAGTTTCTACCCCGGTTTGAACTCCTCGACAGAACTGTCAATAAATTTGCAGCGCACTAATGCGCTAATCTTTCATTTTCCTTAGCATTTCATATTCCCCTCTCAGACAAACCCCAATTAACAACCGAGTAAAGTAATAATTGCCATTCTTTTTTTTCTTCTACTTTTGTTAATTAAGCTGCTCCTTGGGGCAACGCAGAGACGCACTTTTCATTCCGAAACAATCGAGAGTTTTCTGGGGGTTTTTTCCCCAAACTCGCTTTTACTTTTACAACAAATTAAATCATCGATATAAAACCTCGTCTTTAGAAGCTTTAACGCTACTTTTTGTTGTTTTGTTTGAAGCCAATTCTCTATTTTGACCCCATAAAAAAAGGGTTTATGAAAGGATCTGATGTCTCACATGGATTGTGAGTTTAAAAATGTGATGTATTTTGTTGTAAAACCACAAATATTGATCAGGAAACAGAATACACGCTTGTAACGATATAGGCAAAGCTGCTACTTCGCGTCCAAATCCTTGGATGAACATACGTTGATGCGCGTGCATGATCAGTACAAAAAAACATTTGACACAACATGCAAAAACAGGATCCTTCAAAGTCAAAGCTTCCCATCTTTCTTCCTCGTGTTTCACTCTTTGTCCCAGAGAAGAATTACGTACAGAAGGTTAAAAAAAAAAAAAACGAACAACCAGGAAGCTTCAGGAGGTTCTCGTCGGTATAAGTGGATCCTGGGGCGGCGAGGAGCCGAGCGGGAGTCCAGCGAGACCAGATTACTCTGCTACAATCCGGCACTCGAAGCGAGAGCGCTGCGGACGCCGGCGTGCGGCGTCCCTGACCTATACGCGACCTGTGATAGCGAGTAAAGTAGGCCGGGGAGCTGGAAAGAAAAGGACAGAGTGATGACTTCAAGGGCCTGGTGTTTTTTTTTTTATTGCTACCCAGCTGCCCCTGCCCCCCACGCCCCCCTGTTGACATTGTCCCCGAGGGAAGGCCAGACGTGCAGAGATCTAATAAAGTCGGTCACGGTGCGCGGACGGGCCTTGCGGGTGGACTCAAAAGAGGTGAACGGGGAGGTGACCAGCCCGCGACGACAGGAAGGTTTCCAGCGCGACGCGTGGAAATTCCCCCCCGTCCCTACGAGTGCTTCGTGAAACTTCTTCGCCGCTTTCGCTGCAAGGATCTCGATCAAACTTCTGGAGTTTGCGAGGGAGCGTGTGTGAAGCATGGCCAAGAGCGAGGAGCGGCTTGCCACGGATGAACCCTGCACCCAAATGAGCTGATCGATAAGAACTATGGCGCAGGGAGAACTTAAAGACCACCTCTAGGGGGAGGGGAACGCAAAGAAAAACTGCTCGCCGAGATAATACGCCGCAAATCTGAAGCGCACAGAGGCGGCGCCAAAACACACCAAGATTTAGGCGTGTTTTTCTGAATATCGCCCAAGAAGAAGACATAACAGCCAGAAAATCGCTGCCATGTTCCACTTCAGGTGGTATCTGAACTGGCAGCCACGGATGAGCGTCGTGTATATGCCCTAGGAGGCGCCAAGGGGGGACGCAGGGGGTGGGCAAAGTGGCAAGAAAAAACGTCCATATTAATGCTGTTGGAGGTGAGGCGGCCAATCAGGATGATATGGAGGCAAAGATCAAGCTTTTGGAATCCGTTCGGTAGATTTCGCCAGACGTTTGTCACACTTACTCTCTGAAAACAAGATGAATACAGTCCTAAAGGTGGAACGAAAGTAAGAAATGCAACACTGCACGCTGGATCAAGTTAACTCGGGAGCAAACCCGCTCTGAAAATGAACATTTGTGACAAGAAGATGAGTGCAGATTCGACGAATTTTGGTTTAAACAGAGAGTTAAAGATGCTTATTGTTGCATCATTAGGCTACTTTCAAGGCGTACGATGCATGAAAAAGTCTGCAGCTCCGTCAGCCGACAAACGTTTGCTTTTCAAAATAAAAACCCGAGGAAATTTCAAGTTTTTTTGAGGGAATAATAACCTGAGACTGACATATTTTGACTTGAGGCCGGGGATTGAAACCCAACGTTTCCTTCAAACAAAAGGAATCAACAAATCGAATCAGCTAATTGAATATTTCATATTTCGCACACGAGTTGCCTTTCGAATGGCAAAAATCAGAGTGTGGGATGCAGCTCTGTCCTTGGCGTTCGCTGAAAAACTCGGGAGGGGAAAAATCCTTCCAAAGGAAACTGCGAATTGGCAGACGCGGCGAGTTTTTATGTTAAACGCGCAAGAGAATGAAATGACACCTAAGTGTTTGCCGCGGCTTTAGGCAGACAAATAATGCGAGAGGGGCCGCTGCCAGAGATTTCAAAGTCGCGCGCAGACACATCAGACGGGCCTCGGCGTGCCAGTCGGCGCTCTCCCCTTTCCGCATTCTGTGTCGCTTGAGCGTTTTAAACCCACAATAAATAAGCGTTTTTCTAAAATCTGCACATCAAATGTTGCAAACCCTGTTTGATTTCCTGCACAGTACATGACAAACGCACACACGCACGCGGCAAAAAAACACTATTTGACAAAGACAAATTTACAATAACACTAATCCTGATTGAAGCGGATTGCGAAGCAATTCTGTCCACCAGTTTGTCCTCACTTTACTGCGGCGACACGGATTATTCTGCCTCGCTTCCCCTCAAAAGCCCGGCAACAGTGGCTCAGCGGCGCGGCGCGTCTCGGAAAATCTGAACATGACCGAGAAGATGTCGAGTAATCCGGGGTTAACGTGCGCGGTCAGATGGAAATCCTGCTCAGATTGCAAAGCAGCATGGGCGTCCGTCCGCCCGCCCGCCCGCCTCCTCCCGCCCCGGCCTGTCCGCGTCTGCCAAAACGCGGCGAGAGCGCCGGCGCATCAGCTCCGGCGGAGACTGATCGCAGGTGACAGCTGGGGACAGGTAAGCAAGGCGCAGCCGCGCAGCTGTTTCTTCTTCCCACCTCAGTCGCGCCCGGCAGGAGGCGTGAACTTTCTCCCTCCTCACGTCGCAGCGAGCTGCCGCACGCGGCGACAGTTAATTACAATTAAAGCCGCGTCGCCGCCACGCCTTCCTCCTCCTCGCCTCGGGACCCTTTTGGGGCTCGGCAGCTCCATCACCGCAAAGAGACGCAAACGAGTGAATTGGGACAACAACAACAAAAGAAGAAAGGTGGCCGGGACGCCCTCGGCGCCGCAGTTTACCGGAGCTCTTTGTGATCAGTCACTCTTGGAAATCACCGGTTGTGTAACCGTGGGAGCAGCGCGGGGTGATGAATTGTCCTCTGGACACCCGGAGCCCTTTGATAATCGGCTTGCATCACAGGTCTTTTCAGCATACAGAGGTATTCGCAGTACACAGTACGTAATCCGACACGGCGAGACTGCAGCACACCTGTTGAGGCCTTGAACGGTACATCAAAAAAGCTCCAAATTATGAAGTATAATATGATTTTTTTGGACCTGAGGATCCTAGATATGTACTGCAAACATAAGGTTGCGAAGTACGATTACACTCGATTTTTACCACCATATCAGCGTTTTTGAGGGGTTTTTTTGGTAAGACTTTATCGCGTCTCAATGAAAATGCGCTCGAGTTGTGGACAGAACTCGCTCTCAATGCAAGAGTGCATTAAGGTTTACTGCTTTTCTCAAGGACGAGCGAAATCCATTGCCGGTATGAGACGTGGAGTCTGCGTGGGCGTGCGGACCGTTTGGGGCTGCGGCGCTCGACGCTTTCACGCCGGTTATCCTTCAGAGGACGGAGCTGAAGGGAATCCTGAGCGCCTGCTTGGCCTGCCCTTCGGCAGGGAACTCCTTCGGGTGGCCAGGAGTCGCCGGCGGCGGCGTGCCGTACACCTACGTCCTGGCGGCGCAAAGTCACGGGGAGCGACCGGCGGGCGCTCGGTGTTCCGAGTGACTGGCGAGAACAAGAGCAACACGGAGACGGCTGCGCCAATACATTCATCATACTCCGGTACCTCCGCGTCCCCGTCCCCCCCACCCCCTTCCTTTACTTCCTCCGCCCCCCCACGGACCGGGTTCACCATTTACAACCTCCCACAGAAGTCGTGGAGTGAGCTGATGTGAATTTGATGCAGAACGGTGGCCACTGTAGCATCGCAGATTCACTTAAAAGCCTTTCTCTGTTCCTGGCCTCACTATTTTTAAGCCTCCGCACGACGGAGAAAAACATGCAAATCACGAGTAATATTTCACAAATAACTCGCATATTTTCAGACATCTGCCCACCCGTTCGTTCTCGGACAACTGAATGTCGCCACTTCTTCCGTCCTCATCACGCTGGCGCGATTCCGAGCTGCTCCGGTCGCCGATACGGCGCGTAGAAAATACGTTTCCTGTGGAGGAGAAGCCTGGAGGAGGAGACACCGTGTGATAAGTTAATTACCTCGTGTCCTACGGCTACACAGCAGCCCCTCCACCCCCCCTCCTCCTCCACCACCATCACCCCCTGTCCCTTCCCCCACGCATGGGGGAATAAAAACAACACTCCTACATGATCAAGATGTACTATATGCTAATGCTGATTAAATCACCGGCGCTATCTTCATCATGTAAGGCGCACCTGGTTCACTAATCACCAAACCATCGACAGCCTAACGTGCATCACAGGCCCGGTTTGTACCTGCTGAAGAGAAGATTAGAAGTGATGAGCGTCAGTTGGTGTTTGTGAACAAACATCGGGCCTGGTTGGCTTCGCTTTTTACCTCTTAAAGCCACTGTGAAGTATGTCGGGGGTTTTTATTGGCTTAGAAAGTAGGTCAACAGCTGTTTACTGCGACCTAAATTACCTGAGATGTTTGCGTCGCCGCCATCGACGATTGATGAGGTGATCCGAGCGCCGCGTCACAAGCTTATGGTTAATTATCTTGTACTGACCAATCGAGGAGCCACGGGAAGTATCTGAAGCCGCTGTACCACAAAAACAAACGAAGTTATCGAGGACGAGCTTCCACGTTTACGTTCCGGCGACTGTAGCCGCCGAAAAAACCCCGAAAGTCGGGTCTGTTTTTTTAAGTCTCCGTGTTTCTCCACCCGCACGACGCGACAGATTTCCCATTCGTCATGCTCCGCCACAGGCCACCCAAAGCAGCGCTGGAGTATTCCATATCATGATTGGCTGCCTCTTATGTCGACCTCTCGCGCTGCCATACGGCGCCCAGATGCGCTCTCAGCCAAAATAAGCAGTTGTGCTCACACGGAGCCCACATTTGCTCACGAGTGTGCTCGGAGTGAAGGTCCCTTTCATGTCCCCGCGTATCACTGTCATTGTGAATAAATTGTATGTTGTTTTGCTGCGAAAGCTACAATTTGTATTACAGCAACGATTTCTTGGGAGGCTGAGTGGCTCCTTAGCGGCAGCCCACGTACACAAAAGGACCAAAGAAGAAGAAGAAAAGAGGGGGGGGGTTGTTGGCTGCCGTTTTTTTTCCCTCATCAGAACGGGAAAATAAATGGATCTTCTTCAGCTTCACCTCCATACAAAGACCAGTTTCTCAGTATCATTGTTATTGTCGCGAGTTCTTTGAGCGCTCCTCATACTCGCAGATAAATATGTTTGCTTCAGAAAGAAAATCGCCACCCAGAACCCTCAAATTCAACTCAATTGAAATCAACTGGTTCATTTAGGCGCGATTGAGATGCGACGTCCGCAACGACGGGTCAGTGACGAAGTTTCTCTCAAACATGCAGCAGTTTGGTGACAATCCAGAGTTCTCAAACTTAAGTGTGATCTGTTTTCATATCTATCCACCTGAAAAACAAATACATTTATTACTATATGTCCCGTTTCTATGGTTACGCGCATTTTTCCGGAGGTAAACCTTCGCGCGGAAGTAAAAATAGTCCCGTGTAATCACGTTTTTTAACGAGAGAAGGAAGATTTTGCTTCGACGTACATTTCGCAGAGACTCGTGAGGGACACACGAGAGGGTTGTTGTTGAGTGTTGTTATTTATACTATGGGAAAGTATCATAATGAACCGTGTAAACAGTAGAGAGGGAGAGAGAGAGAGAGAGAGAGAGAGAGAGCACCGTCATGCGAGCGTCTGAGTATCAAACATAAGTACAGTGTGGAGATTGTGGCCCTTGGTTGTTATGGAAACAATCCTTTTTGTGCCTCCCCCATTGCGATAAATGCAGTGCGAACAGCGGATTTTCAATTACGAATAAAAAGCCACTCGCCATCCTTCCTCATATGGAGAAGCGTGGTCCAAAGCTGCGGCCTCAGACGGAGAACTCAAAGCACGAAGCCGGCCGACGTCGTTTATGATCCTCGCGCCAGACCGGCGAGAACAAACGCGCATCTGAGTCGGATTCAACCGAAGCTTCTTGCTGTCCGCTGCCAGATGTGGCGTCTGAAATGTCCCCAACTCGGCACCGATTTGTTGATGGACGTGGCGTTTGCACGTCGGCGGCCAGACGGTCCGCAAACGCACCGGCGAGGCCCCTCGACGTGCAGACAACTTCGCACGACGCCACGCCAGAAAATAAGCATCCTGTGAGTGTGTGTTTAACTCACTCCACCTCGTCTCTGAAAACAGCTTTAAGTTTCGGGGGGGTGGGGGGGGTCTCCTCCCCCTGATATCTCACAAGCTTAATGACTAATAAACCCCCTCGAAGTCAAACGTCTAATAAAAAACAAAAGCAGCTCTAAAAGTCAGGAGTGTGAGCGCTTGGAGAACACAACGAGCGTGTGTTTACTTTTCAATTAAGCCCCCCCCCTCTTCCCCAAAAGAACTTCTTTGGATGGGGGTCCTTCTGCACAGGAGGCAGATGGGAAGCAGCCCCTGCCTCTTTCAGTGTATCATCACCCCCCTCTGCTGGCGCGCGGCAGAAACAGAGCCGGCCGCGCCGCACCGCGCGAGGGGAAGTATATTTAAAACATCTTTACCACCTCATTGTTATGACCCAACACATTCTGCCTTGGTGTTAAACAAGGAGAAACAGTATAACACTTGCTGTAGATTTTATTAGTCGAGCAGAGTACTGTGACTCATTTCCAAGTCGGCGGCTGGAGGAGTCGCTTCAGCATGCGATATGCTCCCCCCTTCCTCTCTCCCTCCCTCTCGTCTCTCACTGCCTCCCCCTCTCACTCCTTCATTCGCAGCTGAATTCATTAGCCGCGCTGCCATGTTGCCGACGCGGTGAGGAATGTAAATTAAGGTGACAGAACAGATATTAGCAGACGTCTCCTAATAAAATCAAGCGATGCTATCGGGGAGAGTGCAAAACACAAAAAACTCGCCCCCTTCTCTCGTCTTATTCCTCCCCCCCTCCTCCGGATGCCCTCCTCGTCTCCTCCTGAGTTATAGCGCCCCCCCCTCCCCTCACCCTCCACCTCTCGGCTTCTCTATACCCTGTCACACATGGCCTCCTCCAGCCTATTACGCTTTGTTTTGTGTCACGCCGGTGGACGCCGGGGCGAGCACCGAACGGACAATTTCAATCCATCTCCCCCCTGCCGCCTCCGCTGCCGCCGCCTCCACTGGAACACCCGTGCCTCCCCCGTTTGTCTCCCCCTGGCTTCCTGTTCTCTGCCTCCAAGTAAAGTTGTCGACCGACCTGGGCTGCGTCACCAGTTTGTTGCCAGTTCTGCTTCAACGTGTTGTATTTTGAGAGCAAAAGGGGGATATTAGGCTTCTGGAAACGAGCGATGGCCTTTGATGATCTGGACCGCGCTGATCCTGCGTCAGAGGCTGGAGAACACTCAGCGTTTTGGGTGCCGTTTCCTGAAAGGTCATTGTCTCGACGCACAACCGAAGCCGGCCCCCGCGAGGGGGCAGGAACGTGCTCACCTGGAGTCGGCGCTGAATGGCGTTAGATAATGAAAAACCACTGACTAATTAGTGAGTCACGAATCCCCCCGTCAGAGATGGCGTCACCGCTCGTCCGCACACGTGCGGCGAATCCCCGCTTCCTGTCTTTTATCCCCCGTGTTCGTCTGCCGCCTTTGTCACCGCACACCGGTTGCTTTCAACCGCATGTGCTCGCCATCTCCCCTGGGCTTTAACTTTCCCCGGCTTCACTCAGTAGCCCCCCCCCCCGCACCCACCCCTGCCTGTCTCTGGAATCAGACACAGGTTTGCCACTGCTGAGGAAGCAACCATGGTAATCCTCAGGCTCAACTTCAAAAAGAGCCTCTAAAGACTACACTCTCTACGGTTCTGGCAACTCAGCCCGCTACCGCGGCTGCTGGATGAGGAAGGGGGGGGGGGGTACGGGCACACATAACCCCCGCCCCCACCCCCAACGCCCCCCCCCCCCCACCTGCCTGTTTCTCCACTTCCCGGATCGTCCGCGTTCGACTTTATCAGCACTAAACGTCTCTCGGCTCAACTGCCCTCGCCGCCACTTCTCCCGTCGCACGCCGCCCCCTTTTGGAAGAGCGCGTTCCTGGAGGCGGCGTTGAAATAACAGGACGCGAAATATGGTCAAATATCGCAAAACAGAAGGAGACCAGAAGCAAAAGGCAGATGGCGGATGAAGAAAAAGGAGGAGGATTCGGAGTCGGAGGAGCGGAGAAGGAGGAGAAGAAGATAGCGAGTTCCCGGCTCGGCGCTTTGTCTCCGAGGGGAAGCTGGCGCCTCGTCAGCAGATCTTTGTTCAGTTCCACTATAGAGGAACAGGAACCCAGAAGAAGGCAGAGCCGGTTACAACAGGAGCGTCGGGAGCCATTCAATCCGGGGAGGCAGGTGTGCTTGTACGAGATCACGGGCGGCTTTGCGAGCGGGTAAAGGATTGGACGTTTTCCCAACATACATCCAATTAAGAACGCAGGAGGAAGAGGAAAAACAACTCCGACATTCACACCATTCTGGAAGCTTTTCACTCTGGGATTTGACTCCTGAGCTCACAAAACACTGAGTTTTATGTGTGTATCCTGAAGAGAACATTTCAGAAACTTTCAAAATATAAGCAACGGGCCGTTTTTTCCTAAGTGTACTTCGGATTATTTTTAATGGGTTTCTTCAAGATACTACTTTTGAGAAGATCCGCCCCTCCAATCAGCTTCGAAGGACCACATTTGGAGGCGCTATACCGAGCGCCGCGTAATGATCCGACGCAATCATGCGCCGAACGATATCGTTTAGGCAAATTGATCCCCGCTGAGTTCTTTGCATGATATTTACCAGCCATGCGGGACACCGGCGACGCCAGACTCCCTCGCCATCTTGCGCGACTTTGCCTTGCCTGTCATACCCCCCCCCGCCCCCCTCCTTTTGATGGATTCCTTCTCCTTCCATTCGACGCACTCGTTTTCGACCCGGAGAGGTCTCGCTCTTACGCCTGGCTGCCAAAAAGGAAGCGCAACACCCCCCCCCCCTTCTCCCGCCTTTATCTCGCAATCACCCATTTCCTACGTGTCATTAACTTAATCTGTCCCTATAGATGGTACGCTCCAACAATAAGAGTTATGAATTATTTATTTCATTACGGCGCTCTCGCTCGACTTTCCGAATCAGAGAAGAAACGAATGTTTCATTCTGCTGACGCCACAAAGTGCGGATCTCTCCAAGTAGCTCGACGAGGCGGCGGGCAACGTCGACGGGGGCCGGAAGACCAGCGCTGCTGAAACATTTAAAGCGAAGGCGGGCCCCTCCCCTCCCTCCCCCCCCCCCACTTCAAAAGGAAGGGCCTGACACAATCAGCGAGGGCCTTTTCCCTTTCAATTAGCACACAGTCCGCCGGGCCGGCGCGCTCACCTCGCGCCGTGAAATATTGATGGCGACTCCTCCCGGGGGTGAACGGAGCACTTTGCGCTCCCTCGGGTGAGTTTATGTGTTTAGGAACATTCCGATCGCGGCGGTCCGTCTGCGCGACCCCGACGCGTCGTCGCGCCGAATACGTGTCAGCGAATCCTCTCCCCTTCCTTCCAACTTGGCGGCACATTAATCTTTCACCGGCGCAACTAAACAAATAGTTCTTCGTCCGATCAGCCGAGTTCCCGCGTCTCTCCGCGTATCTCGGGGCTGAGTGATGCCTTCTTATTATCCGCTGCGTTTTACAAATCCATCTCCGCCGCTTCACCTTCGGCGTGGAAAAGAAAGCGGTTGAGGGCAACTTCTATTTTTTAGCGGGAATCAAAGCCTCGTTTTTTTTTTGCCTGTAATCGCTGGTAAACAAGACCTCATTATTTTCAACCGTGTGATCCTGCAATCATCCGGGACGCAGAACAGACGTCTGCGCTGGTAATTGCGCTCGCTCATGTGTTCGGCGAATGAGCGGCACTTAACACGAGCGAAGCACAGACCTTCACACTTTTGTGAAAACTTCTGGCCTTAATCTCGAGTTTACCCAGAAGTGCCCTTTTAGATTTTTTTAAAACAAATTCTGACATAAACTCCTGATTTATTTCGGTGTTCGCCAGCAGCCGAGTCGAGCCGGGCCGCCTATTCATCTGCATTTCAACGCGTGCAGCTTTTATTTTCGCCTTCTTTTTTGCTGAATTTTGAAGGCGTAAAAAGAAAAAGTAGGTTGTAAATTAATTACTTGGAGAAGATCTCCGGCACTTCTTCAATCTACTTCGGAGTTTGTTTTGGCAGGACGGGTTCGGATTCCTGGTGCGAACTTTGACAAATCCCCGCAGACGACCTCACGTTGTTTGCGAGCGAAGGCGAAGGCGGAGGGCGGGAGGAACAAATTGGATTCGATATTCGTCGGGGCTCGGAGGTTGGGGGAGGGGGTATATACTTAGTCATACGATGACACAGCCCCCCTAATGGGGCAGGGAAGCGATGCGCTGATATCATTAATTGATGGATTAGAAGCAGATAATTCCCTGCAGAGAGAGGATGATCAAGAGGAGGAGAAGGGGAGCGAGAGGAGCTCTGGTGAGCGCGGGGAGCCCGAGCTCGAACATGACCTGTACGGTTAATTGAAAAGAGGAAAATCCTGTGATATTTTATTTAAATGAGGCCAGAAGAACAAATGTGGAGGGAGGGCGCAGAGGGGAGCGAGGACGGACGGACAAAGGAGGAATCAACAAGGGTATCAGCGAAAGAAAAGCCGGACATTTCACACCAGAGAGTCCAGGGACTCACTGGGATTCGGCAGCAAGTGCTGGAGGTGACTTGGGAGAACCAGCTCACTGAGCATCGTCACGCGGTGAAAAGGAACCAAGGAGAATGGTTCACTTTTATGCCACACGTCCGAAAACAAGCCAAAACATCGAAACTGTGGCCAGAGGAAACCTGGTGACGTTGCTATGGCTACACAGCTGTACGTCGCTCCAGATGTCTGGTATCTTTGGAGGCACGTTCACACCAGCCCAGACAAAGCGGACTATCCAAAAAAAGGAACTCTGCTCTGTTTGAACTTCCTCAGAGAGCCGACATCCCCCGAAAGTTGATGGACGACGGCCGGTCTGAAGAAACGGCGAAGAGGAGCAGATAAGCGGCGTCGCCGCATTTGTACATCAAGAGTGAAAGGTGGGTCCACGGCGGGAACGAGGATGGATGGGTGGAGGGGAGAGGCGAGGCCTGGGAGGGGGGGGGGGCTCCCCTTTCATCTGGCCCACACAGTGCCAGATCAATCCCAGCGCCCGCCCATCATTAGGCATCAAAGGCTTGCAGGAGGGGCGATCCTGTCTGCACACAACTAATCCCCTTTAAACGCGCCTTCGCCGAGAACAAAGCCGCCATTACATCCACAATGCGTTTCCTCGGCGAGCCGCGCTCCTTCTCATGATGCGCCGCGATCATCAAAGCGGGTGAGGTGGCAGAAAGGGGAGAGGTCCCCCCCTCCCCCCTCGTGAAGTTTAACCGCGACCACCTCGGCGACGCCGGCGGAGGAGCCGCTTTTCCTCTAAACGCTCGCAGATGCGAGAGAAAACGGGGTCCCGGCGGCGGAACGTCTCCATTTTTAGCCCAGGAACTCCTGGTTTCGCGTTGATAAATGTTCCGACGCCGACTTGGGGGACGTGTAAAACAAAGGTCAGGCGCATCCGGTGCCAGCCGAATCATTTCCACCGCAACAGATGACAAATGGAGTCCGTTTCCTCGCGCGGCTGTCAGGAGAGCCTCCTCTTCCGTCGGCCCTCTCCCGGCACTCTGTACGCGTCTCCTACTGTTCCTCCATGAAACCCATGAATAAATAATTCAAGACACAGATTTTTCACTTTATGACTGAATATGATATTTATCTCTTCCTCCACCCTGCCTCCCGCCCGCCCGCCCCCGCCGAGGAGCGCATAAAACCCCGCACGTCTCTTCACCTGAATCTCAAACAAGACTTTGTAAAAGACGGGGTTTTTTTCCCTCTCTCTCTCTCTCTCGCTCTCTCTCTCGGTTCATCTCTTGAGCCCCCAAAATGTTGTCTCAGCACCACTTCAGTTGCTTTGTTTTCTCTTAAGTATCCACCCCCCCCCCCCTTCTGCCTCTTATCCCACCCTCTCATTCCGGCGTTGCCCTCCTCTCTGCGTCGTGCCGCGAATGCGAGACGGTGACAAACTCCGACAAGAAAGCCAGTGATCTTGATACCTCCCTGCATCTCAATAATGGAGCAACTTGATATGAAAGCCCTGTTATCTGGGGCCCTCCTGGCTCCCTGCGTGCTGCATCCCATCCGTCAATAGGGAAACACAAAGGGGGGGGGGGCACTAC